>LPNX010353737.1:127323-157665 GCA_001517045.1 Pseudotsuga menziesii | reverse complement strand
TAGACTTTAAAGTCATAAAATATTTTCCTGTATTGATTATAAGTGGTGCGAACTTCCAAAAATAAAACAACATACTCAACAAAGACACAAATAATTACTACGGCAATATTTCTAATTGTTGTAGTAACAAATACAATGTTGGTATTATGTCATAAAATAATTTAATCAACTTAACATTAAATACAAACTATAAATAATATTACTAGACATTATGTAAGGATTCAAAGTATATGACTTTCCTCATCTTGAAAGAACTCAATCTAGCGGAAGTTCTAAATTCTAGATCCACTAAATAATTACAAATTTAATGAAATATGTGTTATGAGCATCATGAAGTTCAAAGAGTGCTTTGTTCAAGGATGACATGCTGCCACTGCTTATAACACAAAGAGTGAGATTCTTCCTTACATTTCTTGTTAAGTTTCAACAAGTCCAAGAAAGTAAACTCGAGTCTCTCTTCATTTTTGACAAGCTTGAAGAGGAGAGAGAATAATTCTTTATATGTCACAGATTCGTGGATTTTACGAGCCTAAACTAGTAAATTCTCATTGGTGTTTTCATAGTTTTGAGAGTTTGAAAAATCTGAAGAAGAATCTAGGGGGGTTCCTTTTCATACAATTTAGTCACTTGAGGTTGGAAAAGTATAAAACAATCCACAGAAGAACTCTCTTAGCTCCTGAAGAACTAAGGTATACCTTTTTTGTACTTAGTCAACAAGGTTCGAAAAATAGGTAAACTATCACCAAATGACACACCTTCAAAAAAAGCATATATCCCGTGTTTAACGAGTGTGAAGGAAGGAAAGATGAATCGAAAAGTTCCATTTGTTTATGAGAAATGGGACTTACAACAGTAAACTTGATCCTCTGTTCTTTAGATTTTAGCGAGCATGAAAAAGACATGAAGTACGCTCGAAATCGTTTTCATGTTTAGTTCCACAGCATGAAAAAGAGAAAACTAAAATCATACCAGGGGTTCCTTTTCCATAAGTTTAGTCCCAAGTACGGAAAAGAGATAAACCTATTCCTGAAGATACTCTTCTCAATTCCGAAAAAAAGAGACTGTTCCTTTCTCGTAAATAATCTACATGGTCTGAAAAAGAGATAACCTACCACCAATGTAGATGATTGTTCAATTTACGTTAACGAGTATGAATGAACAAGTTTACTCGACTGTCCAGTCTATTTTAAGGAGTGAAACCCGGGCCTAAATAAAAATCCATATGGGCGGGGAGCCTTATAATTGGTTATAGTTTGTAAAAAGATGGAAAATGAGGCTCATTTTGTCATGAAAACCAACTAAGAAGGCTCCCGCAAACCTAACACAATTGCAGCATGGGTACAAGAAATACATAAGATGTTATAAACTAGAGTTACCGATGTAAAGGAGGCCATATCCATAGAAGAACAATGATGTGTGCGAGGTAAAAGTGGTTATACACCATAGTCCATGGATCAAAAAGTGATCCTAGGGTTAAGCGGAGGATAAGGTGTGAGTGCAAAGTCTGTAATAAAGACCAAATACTACACTATATGTGACGAAAATCAACTTTTTGATCATTGAGGACCTGGTGGAGCTAGTAAAAGACCATGGTATTAGTTCATATATTAAAAAAGTGATTTTAAACAATATAAAATCGGTAAAAAATTGAAATGTTTACTATAAATAGCTCAAAACCAAAAATAAACATACCATTCAGAATTTTAACTATAATTGACAATTTTACCTTCGAACTTCAACTGATCGTAGTAGACAAACTAGTGGAACAAAATCAAATCTGCAAGTTGCACGTTAGTGGTATCTACCTCCTATTTCATTTAGTCCATTCCATTTTTATTTTTGATGTTAAATTAGGTGGTTTTATGCTTTCCCTAAAAGAACTCGGAGTACTCATGGGTTCCCTTCATTAGAATCGCTAGTGCAAGTTTTATTTGCAGGTTTCCTTTAGTGAAACCTGCATGTGCTTTGTGCTGTGCCTAAAGCGTAGTTGCAAATATTGCACGAGCTCAATTTTTTCAAAAAGTAATGAATGCCAAAATATTTTGATGGATTCTAATGAGGGCTAAAGTTTCTTTACTAGGCCATCATGGTTCTAGAATGGAGAGAAAGAGTGGACGAAGACCTCGATCGAGATGCCATGAGAGATGCCACTACTTTGCAAGGTTTGCAACGAAGTGGTTTATTAAAATTCTTATATACTTCAAAAATGTGATCCCAAGTCTGCCTTTTGGAGCTCTTGGTGAGCTATTGGGATCACTATCTTGCACTTTTTGATATCCAAGGGGATTGTTGGTAGGGCTTTGGGGAAATCGAGTTGCATAGCAACGTGACAGCTGCGCAAGCTCATGTGGTACCATGCAAGGGAAGATCGACACAATAAGTGGAAGAATAACTAATTTTTGAATATTTTAACCAATTTTTGTTGCAATAGGTCAGTAGTGGTTAGAAGTCAGTTAGTAGTGGACCCTCAATGTAAATGTTTAAGCCTATTTATAGATCTATTTTTGAGGAGGTCTGGGGGTGATTGTGTATGATTGCTTGTGATAATATCTAGTGTGATCTGTTTTATGGAGAAATTTCTGTTTTAACTGTGATTTTATCTAAGTTTCTTCTTGATGTATACAGTCTCCGGTTTTGGAGAAGAATTGTGTAATGTGGTACATTTGCACAAGGTTAATATGATGCGATGAGTATGGATCAATTCTTGTGTGTTGTTATAGATCTGTTATGATGCTATGATTCTCTTTTGTTACAATGGCATAATATAGATGCGATTCAGTCTCTTTCTACTATATTGATGCGATCTATTGCTTTTATGTTGATGCAATCTATGTTTATGTAACTGTTTGACGTGCTATGAGTAATGATGTTCCATGAATAATGCTGCAATATTGTGATACTGTGCGAGGATTACATAATTTATGGTGTCTCTCCATCAGATCCCCATATCCTCCTTTCTCACTGTTGAAAACTTGGTTATGAGAGCTCTCCCTTGAATGCCTCGATTGAGACCTCGTCTACTCTGTAGACATTGCTGGGCAGGGTAAAACCTATCTGGTCCAGTGTTCAAGGAGGTTGCGCTATAGGGAATAGAAAAAATGGGAACCCTTGTTGACAAAGCTTTGTTGATGGGCTTCACCAACAAATGGTTCCATTGCCGGGACTGAGTTGCAAATAAGAGGGGGATATGTTTTGGCATCCGACTTAATCAGAAATCAAGGGATGCTTTGATATGAAGTTGTAGAAGTTTGCTGAAGCCAAAAACTAGAATCCTAAGCTGTCGATGAGCCAATGGTTGAATAGATATATCCACGATGGTCCCCATGAATGGTTCTTTTGTGAATTCCCTATACTCTTGCATGAATGGTTGGAAAAGTTCACTAAGTGGAAGACAAACTTTCAAGGAGGAGAGACAACATCCTAGACCCCAGAATTGATCGAGGAGTTACAAGAAACTAGTAATAAGGCATCGCGGGAAGTCAAGGTATAGTTGTATAGTATCTTAGAAGGATACATCACTGAGTTTGTCGTTGATACTAGTAAGTCCGTTAGTGCAACAGAAAGGGATTTTTTCAGTGGACCACGTGGAAGATTCTTATTGTCACTACAACTATTGATTAAGAAACTAGTCTATGAAAAGGGTATCCTAAAGATGGACCAAGAGTAGCGGAACTCTGGTGTGCAGGGGATGTAGGAATTGTGACAGAAAGGGGGGAAATGCATAAGGAAGTAAGGGGTAGATGGGCATGAGTTCTGATGATAATGTAAAGGTCATCGAAGAAACAAGTGGTTGTACGAGGGGAGGGGCAAGGTTTTGAGAAAAGAGGCAAAGGACAAGAGAAGGTACTGTTGAAGTCAAAGTGCGATACCGTGAAGGAAAACCACACATAACGAAGAATTTTTTTTGTGACGATGAGGACATATAGACCCAAGCTACACTCATAAGAATGACATGATCAAAACCCAATAGTAATGTGTCTACTCTTCCGTGCACTACTCCACCAGAAGTAAGGAACGCACATTCTATGTTGACTTACCTGACATTTCGACAACAGTCTAGTAATAGAGAACCAACAGGAGGAAGAAGGTCTAGAATGGTGAGAGATGAAATGAAGTTGCCAATATTCCATGGAAATGGCACCGACGATCCAGAACAGTACTGGTTCTTAGGTGAAGCAATCCTGACTGCTCGACAAACTATTGATGATGATGTTAAGAAAATTCAACCAGTCACTGCTCTGAGGGGCCGCGCATTGGAATGGTTTATGAGATTCACGTAGGTGCCTTAGGGAGGTGCTGCAAAAACATTGGATGATATCAAAACAAGGCTATTTGAGGAATTTAAGAAGCCGAAATCTAAAGCTTAGTACATTACTGAATTAAAAGAGATCAAACAATTCCCTAATGAAACGATTTGGGATTTTGATTAGCGATTTAAGACATTGATGGACCGGTTCAGTTTTCAGATGAGCGACATTCAACATAAATAATGGTTTATCACGGCGCTTTTCCCTCATATCCGATAATCATTAATGTAGAAAAATATTGCGACATAGAGCGAGGCTCTGGATACCATGATGAAATTGTAGGCATCGCCAGTAGGGGAAACCACCGTTGGAATGAATCAGATTCAAGTGCAATTGGCCAATTTGACACTGCAATTGCAAGACATAAAAAAGGACGAGGAAGATTGCAATGATCTTTGGTGCACCCATTGCCATGCAAGCGGACATACCAAGGATACCTGCTCGACATTTTGGAATTATTTATTGTCAGGTGCCCCCAATATGTTGAGTGGTGCTGGTGCACCATGGTGTCACATCTGTTAGGTCTATGGGCATCGACATGAGAACTATGATTACATGTAGAAGATGGTTACCAAAGAAGAACGTTTGTACTATACAATTTGTCGATTAGTTGGACATGATGACAAAAACTGCCGCGCTTATGATTTTCTCCAGGAAAGGATGTATGATTCATACTTTGTGAAAGGTGAGGACCCTCAAACAGTGCAAGCACAGCCACAAGTAGTACAACCAGTAGCACAGGTACCATATACAGCACCGCCTCTGTTGCAGTTTGTCCTTGCGCAACCACAACAATAGTTTATAGCGCAGACGCAGTTCACACCACAGCCGTAAACGGTGGTACAACCACAATATAACCAAGAACCGCGACTACAATTTAATCAACCACAATATGTTTAGCAGCAACCTAACCCACCATAGAAACAAATGGCCCAACCACAGTTTCAGCAAGGAAGAGTCCGAGGAGGATTCCATGGAGGGTTCAAAGGTTGAGGAGGAGGATTTGGTCGAGGAGGAGGATGAGTTCGTGAATCAATCCAGTGCTACACCTGCGAGGTATTTGGGCATTACCAAAGGGAGTGCCCTCATGCATAGTGCACATATTGTGCATCCAACAATCATAATGTTGAAAGTTTCCCTCAGTTGATTATAAAATGGTAGGCAGGACAAATTCCTCAGTTACAGAATGCGTAGAATTAGAATCAGCCTACATTAAAAGTACAAAACCAGCCGATAATGTAGAACCAAGTCCCATCGTAGACTTGGACTTAGAACTCACCTTAGACATAGAACTAACCAATGAATCAACCATTGAATCAGAACCCACCTTTGAACTTAAACTAGGGATCGATAGTCGCCACTATTCAGGCCGAGCTACAGATGAAGGATGTCAACGTGGGGATTGTCACACAAGCTGGTGCGCCAACTAGAGATGATGGCCCACGGCTAGTGAGTCCCAATGTACTATCTTTGAAACTCTAGGTATTCGTCTTTAGGAGATAATGATGAGAAACCATAATGTGAGGAGGAAGGAAATGAATCCTTTAACAGATCACAAGAGTAACTAGGACACTGGATGAGGGAAGTTAGACACAAGGAATACTCAGAAATGATAATGATGGGAATCATGATGACCAAATAGAGGTACATATCCTTGAACAATGAGCACGACACAAAGATGACTCAAGGAATCTTTAGACTTTTAGATAGGAAAACTAGGATTATCTGTCATGTAGGAGAAATGATCAGATTCCCCATGTATAAAGGACAAGTGGAGGACTAATAACTCAAGGTAATAGCTAAGCTATAAGTGGAAAAATCAGACATGAGCATTGAGAAGTTCAAAGAGTGCTTTGTTCAAGGATGACATGCTGTCACTGTTTATAACCCAAAGAGTGAGATTCTTCCTCATTTCTTGTTAAGTTTTAATGAGTCCAAGAAAGTAAAATCGAGTCTCTCTTGATTTTTGACAAGCTTGAAGAGGAGAGAGAATAATGCTTGATATGCCACAGATTCATTGATTTTACGAGCCCAAAATAGTAAATGCTCGTTGGTGTTTTCATAGTTTTGAGAGTCTGAAAAAATATGAAGAAGACTCTAGGGGGGTTCCTTTTCATACAATTTAGTCACCTGAGGTCGGAAAAGTATAAAACAATCCACATAAGAACTCTCTTAGCTCCTGAAGAACTAAGGTATACCTTTTTCGTACTTAGTCAGCAAGGTTTGAAAAAGAGGTAAACTATCACTAGACAACGCACCTTCAAAACAAGCATATATCCTGAGTTTAAGGAGTGTGAAGGAAGGAAAGATCAATAAAAAAGTTCCATTTGTTTATGAGAAATGGGACTTACAACAGTAAACTCGATGCTTTGTTCTTTATATTTTAGCAAGCATGAAAAAGACATGAAGTACGCTCGAAATATTTTTCATGTTTAGTTCCAAAGCATGAAAAAGAGAAAACTAAGCTCTTACTAGGGGTTCCTTTTCCATAAGTTTAGTCCCTCAAGTAGAAATAAGAGATAAACCTATGCCTGAAGATACTCTTCTCAATTCCGTAGAAAAGAGACTGTTCCTTTCTCGTAAATAATCTACATGGTCTGAAAAAGAGATACCATACCACCAATGTAGATGATTGTTCAATTTACGTTAATGAGTATGAATGAACAAGTTTACTTGACTGTCTAGTTTATTTTAAGGAGTGAAACCAGGGCCTAAATAAATATCCATATGGGTGGCGAGCCTTATAATAGGGTATAGTTTGTAAAAAGATGGAAAATGAGGCTCATTTTGTCATGAAAACTAGCTAAGAAGGCTCCTACAAACCTAAAAAAACTGCAACATGGGTACTAGAAATACATAAGATGTTATAAACTAGGGTTACCGATGTAAAGGAGGCCCTATCCAAGGAAGAACAATGATGTGTGCGAGGTAAAAGTGGTTATACACCATAGTCCATGGATGAAAAAGTGATCCTAGGGTTAAGCGAAGGATAAGGTGTGAGTGCAAAGTCTGTAATAAAGACCAAATACTACCCTATATGTGACGAAAATCAACTTTTTGATCATCGAGGATCTGTTGGAGATAGTAAAAGACCATGGTATTAGTTCATATATTAAAAAAGTGATTTTAAACTATAGAAAATCGGTAAAAAATTGAAATGTTTACTATAAATAGCTCAAAACAAAAAATAAACATACCATTTGGAATTTTAACTATAGTTGACAATTTTACCTTCGAACTTCAACTGATCGTAGCGGACAAACCAGTGGAACAAAATCAAATCCACAAGTTGCATGTTAGTAGTATCTACCTCCTCTTTCATTTAGTCCATTCCATTTTTATTTTTGATGTTAAATTAGGTGGTTTTATGCTTTCCCTAAAATCATCCCAGAGTACTCATGGGTTCCCTTCATTAGACTCGTGAGTGCGAGTTTTATTCGCAGGTTTCCTTTAGTGAAACCCGCGTGTGCTTTGTGCTCTGCCTAAAGCACAGTCGCAAATATTGCATGAGCTCAAGTTTTTCAAAAAGTGATGAATGCGAAAATATTTTGATGGATTCTAATGAGGGCTAAAGGTTCTTTACCAGGCCATCATGGTTCTAGAATGGAGAGAAAGAGTGGATGAAGATCTCAATCAAGATGCCATGAGAGATGTCGCTACTTTGCAAGGTTTGCAACGAAGCTCTTGGTGAGCTATTGAGATCACTAGCTTGGGATCTTTGACATCCAAGGGGATTGTTGGAAAGGGATTTGGGTCAAGTGAGTTGCGTAGCATTGTGGCAGCTGTGCAAGCTCACACGGTACCGTGCAAGGGAAGATTGGCATGATAAGCGGAAGAATAACCGCTTTTTGAATATTTTTTGTATATTTTGACCAAGTTTTGTTGCAATAGGTCAGTAGCGGTTAGAAGTTAGTTTGTAGTGGACCCTCAATGTAAAGGTTTAATCCTATTTATAGATCTATTTGTGAGGATATCTGGGGTCGATTGTGCACGATTGTATGTGATAAGATCTGGTGCGATCTGTTTTATGGAGAATTTTTTGTCTTAACTGTGATTTTATCCAGGTTTCTTCTTGATGTATGCAGTCTCCGATTTTGGAGAAGAATTGTGTAATGTGGTACATTTGCACAAGGTTAATATGATGCGATGAGTATGGATCAATTCTTTTCTATTGTTATAGATTTGTTATGATGATGCGATTCTGTTTTGTTATAATGGCATAATATAGATGCGATTCAATCTCTTTTTGCTATATCGATGTGATTTGTTGATTTTATGTCAATGCAATCTATGTTTCTGTAACTGTTTGACGCGATATGAGTAATGATGTTCCATGAATAATGCTGCAATATTGTGATATTGTGTGATGATTGCATAATTTATGGTGTCCCTCCATCGGATCCCCATATCCTCCTTTCCCACTATCGAAAACTCGGTTCTGAAAACTCTCCCTTGAATGCCTCGGGTGAGACCTCGTTTGCTCCGCAGACGTTGTTGGGAAAGGTAAAACCTGTCTGGGCTGGTGCTCAGGGAGGTTGTGCTGTAGGGAATAGATAGAATAGGAACCCTTTTCGACAAATATTTCTTGGTGGGATTCACCAACAAATGGTTTTGTTGCCGGGACCGAGTTGCAAATAAGAGGGGGATATGTTCTAGCATCCAACTCAATAAAAAATCGAGGAATGGTTTGATTTGAAGTTGCGGAAGTTTTCTGAAGCCGAAAACCAAAATCCTAAGCTGTCAATGAGCCAATGGTTGGATAGATATATCCATGACGGTCCCCATGAATGGTTCTTTTGTGAATTCCCTTGTAGTCTTGCATGAATGGTTGGAAAAGTTCGCTAAGAAGAAGACAAACTTTCAAGGAGGAGAGCTGACATCCTAGAACCCAAAATTGATCCAGGAGTTACAAGAAACCAGTAATAAGGCATCGCGGGCAGTCGAGGTATGGTTGGATAGTATCTTAGAAGGATACATCATTGAGTTTTCCGTTGATACTAATAAATCCTTTAGTGAAGCAGAAAGGGATTTTTTTAGTGGACCATGCAAAAGATTCTCATTGTCACTACAACTGTCAATTAAGAAACTAGTCTGTGAAAAGGGTATCCTAAAGATGGACCAAGAGTAGTGGAACTCTGGTGTGCGAGGGATGTAAGCACTGTAGCAGAAAGGGAGGAAATGCATAAGGAAGTAAGGGGTAGATGGGCATGAGTTTTGATGAGAATGTAAAGGTTGCCGAAGAAACAAGTGGTTGTATGAGGGGAGGAGCAAGGTTTTGATAAAATAGGCAGAGGACGGGAGAAGGTCCTGTTGAAGTCTAAGTGCGATACCATGAAGAACAACCACACGGGATGAAGCAACATTTTGTGATGACAAGGACATATAGGCCCAGGCTACACCTAGAAGAACGACATGATTAAACCCCAACAGTAACATGTCTACTCCTTCACGCACTACTACACCACAAGGAAGGAATGCGCATTCTACGTCGACTTGCCTGACGTGTTAGAAATAGTCTAGTAATAGAGAACCAGCAGGATGAATATGGTCCAAAATAGCGGGAGATGAAATGAAGTTGCCAATATTATAGGGGAATGGCACTGACAATACAGAATAGTACTGGTTCTTATGTGAAGCAATCTGGACTGCTCGACAAACTATCGAAGATGATGCCAAGAAAATTCAGCTAGCCACTACTATAAGGGGCTGCACGTTGGAATGGTTTATGAGATTCACGCGGGTGCCTTAGGGAGGTGCTGCAAAAATATTGGAAGATATCAGAACAAGACTATTTGAGGAATTTAAGAAGCCAAAATCCAGATCTTAGTACATTACTGAATTAAAAGAGATTAAACAATTCCCCAATGAAACGAGTTGGAATTTTGATCAGCGATTTAAGACACTGATGGCCCGGGTCAGTTTTCAGATGATCGACATTCAACATAAAGAATTGTTTATCACGGTGCTTGTCCCTGATATCCGATAATAATTAATGCAACAAAATATTGTGACACAAAACGAGGCTCTGGAGACCGCAATGAAATTTGAGGCATCGCCAGTAGGGTAAACCGTCGTTGGAATGAATCAGATTCAGGTACAGTTGGCCAATTTGACACTGTAATTGCAAGACATCAAAAAGGCTGAGGAAGATCGTGATGATGTTTGGTGCACCTGTTGTCATGTAAGTGGACATACCAAGGATACCTGCCCTGACATTTTGGAATTATTTGCTGTCAAGAGCCCCCAGTCCGTTGAGTGGTGCTGGTGCACCTTGGTGTCCAATCTGTCAAGTCTATGGGCATCGACATGAGAACTGTGATCACATGTAGAATATGGTTACCAAAGCAGAAAATTTGTACTTTAAATTTTGTCGATCAGTTGGACATGATGACAAAAACTACCGTGTGTATGATTTTCTCTAGGAAAGGACGTATGATTCATACTTTGTAAAAGGGGAGGACACCTAGACAGCGCAAGAAAAAATGCAAGTAGTACAGCCAGCAGCACAGGTACCGTATACACCATTGCCTCCATTACAGTTTGTCCTTACACAACCACAACAACAGTTTATAGTGCACCTGTAGTTCGCACCACAACCGCAAATAGTGGTACAACCACACTATAACTAGGCACTGTGACTACAGTATAATTAGCCACAATATTTTCAAGCTGCGTAATATGTTCAGTAGAAACCTAACCCATCGCAACAACAAATGGCCCAACCACAGTTTCAGCAAGGAGGATTTAGAGGAGGATTCCAAGGAGGGTTCAGAGGTCGAGGAGGAGGAGGATGAGGTCATGAATCAATCCAGTGCTACATCTGCGAGGTGTTTGGGCATTATTAAAGGGAGTGCCCTCATGTGCAATGCACATACTGTGCAAACAACAATCATAATGTTGAAAGTTTCTCTCAGTTGATTCCAAAATGGTAGGCAGGACAAATTCCTTAGTTACAGAATGTGCAGAATCAGAATCATCCTGCATTCCAAGTACAAAACTAGCCGATAATGTAGAGCTAAGTCCCACCGCAGACTCAGAATCAGAACCTGCCTCAGACATAGAACCAACCGATGAATCAACCATTGAATCAGAACCCAAATTTGAACTTAAACCAGGGATTGAAAGTCACCACTATTTAGGCCAAGCCGCGGATGAAGGATGTCGACGTGGGGATTATCACACACGTCGGTGCGACACCTGGAGATGATGGCCCATGGCTACAAGTTCAGCTCGCTGGTAAGAAGAAGGTCGCATTTGATATTGCAATAGAGAAAGATACCTTCTTTGATGCAAAGAATGTAATCAGGAGAGATCCAGGTAAGTTACCAATTATTGATATGCCTTCTGCTTTCGACCCCTCTGTAGAAGCAGGACCATTGCGGCAGCATGTTACCCTGTGCAAGTTTTTTTAGAGTTATCTATCGCTTGTGAGGGACTTGGATTCCCTTGTCAAGCTTGATACATTACTGCACCTCCCTGATAAGACAATGAAGTATTCTTCTATGAATTCTTTGCAAAAAAGGAAGTCCAGCAAGGAGATGAGGATGAATATCCAGATTGGAGATTATGAGGTTGACTCGATCATTTCGGACCTTGGGTTGGATGTAAACATCCTGACAAATCAAACCTAGCAATTGATGGGAAAGCCAACATTAGGATGGTCGTTGGTACAACTACATTTAGCAAACTAGGTGAAGGTTCATCCCATTGGTTGTGTTTCCAACTTGGTTTTCGACATTGAAGATATAAAAACACATGTTGACTTTGGCATGATAGAAGTTGTAGGAGATGGTGGTTCCTATCTCGTGCTGCTAGGAAGTGGATGGGCTAATGATAGCATGGAAGTTATCAACTTCAAAAAATGTGTTACAACATTTGAAAACTAGGATGTTAGGGTCATTTCTCCTATGGACCCTTAGGAGGGACGACGATATATCGAACCTGTAAAGGAAGAAGTCAGGAGAAATTCAGATCATGCTTATAACATCTCTGAGGACTATATCCATCCTACCATTGATGGTGAACTTGGATGGCGAAGCGCAAGTTCTGCGTCCTTTGATTATGAAGATGCTATAGAAAATTGGCAGAATCGATTGCATGAAATATCATTCAGAAAATGTGGGTTGATTACACAGTCTCTTCGACATGTGGTGACTGAGACAGTCAAGTTTCCTATTTATGGAGGACTACCGAGGCTATCAGATTTCTTTTAGGTATTTGAAGAGAAGGTATTTGAATTGAAAAGGATATTGAATCTTGTTGTAGCACTAAAGGATACTCCAGCTCGATGGTGGGCGACACACAAATGAATGATCTGTGACTGGGAGTAGTGCCGTAGATTGATGATGGTCCGCTTTGGCGATGTAGAGGTATATCATGCTAGGAGATATGACAGACAAAATGATCCCACCAGTCATTTGATAGAGTGTCATAAATTATGGACATCGCTCCCTAGAGATGAGTAGGTTCACGCTGTTGTTCACTCTAGAAGAGATGCCAAGATCCTGGTATGTGGTAGTAGAATTGCATAGAACAATTACCACTTGGGAGGAGTTGTCGGTTTTCTTTGTGCAAACTTTTAGCTTCCAGGACTCCAAACCTGAGGTATGTAACGCTTTACACATTATTCGTGACATAGTACTAAAAGTCATCCCTGTTAAATACCCCGTTGATCCACATGCAAATTGCTCCATCCAATCCATGATGACGTGCTACAACTTGTATGAGGAACCTGAAGATGATGCGAGCTGTGGAATATTAATATTCCAGAGTCTGAAGGAAGCCTTGGTGTCATAGCTCCTGATGTATCAACAGACTCGATGAATTAGCTACTGAGGATCCATAAAGTTAACATTGGGTCGACATAGAATCCAAAATTTGCAAATGTCGGAGACTATTGGGGAGAAGAGACGATGGACAAAATCACAGATCTACTGCATGAATTCCAGGACCTTTTCCCAATGCAATTTTCAGAAATGAAGGGGATACTCAGTGACTTGGGGGAAATGAAGATTCCACTTAAGCCAGAAGCAAAACCAATATGCCATAGGCCATATAGACTGAACCCGCGATACAAGAATCGCGTGAAAGCTGATATTGATATGATGCTCGATGCTGGCATTAGAGAGAATTTGAGGTAAAAAATGGGCCTCAAAAGGACCAAAATGTACTATAAAAATCAACAAATTACATTCTAGTAGATGACATCATCCCCCATGGTTGAGGTGGCATTGCATGAGTTAAGAATGCTTATTTGTCACATTTTCTATGGTGGATGAAAACCCATAGTTAACCAAGGCAGTGGTACAAGTACTTTTAAGTCATAAAGTAAAGTACTCACAATAAAAGTCATTTCACACTTTCTCATAAAATAATATTATTGTCATTTTCAAGTAAAGTACTCATAGTTCATAAAAATGTCTTTTCACATTATTTTCTTATTTTCAAGTAAAGTACTCATAATTATTGTCTTACATTATTTTCTATGAGAGACTTAAATGTAACATTCATTTACAATAAAATAAAATAAAAATGTTCTAAAGATAATATATATATATATATATATATATATATATATATATATAGACACACACACACACACACAAAATGTTTTACAAAATAATAATGTTCTAAAGATAATATTCATAGTTAATTTTTTTTTATATATTTTCACTTGTCAATTTTTAAGAATAAATCAAGTCTTATATTATTTTCTATGAGAGACTTAAGTGTAACATTCATTTACAATAAAATAAAATAAAAATGTTTTACAAAATAATAATGTTCTAAAGATAATATACACACACACACACACACCCACATATATATATACTACTCAATTTTTAAGAATAAATTATGTCTTATATTATTTTCTATAAGAGATTTAACTATAACATTCATTTACAATAAAATGAATATATCAAAAAAAAATTATGATTTTGATATTAAGTTATTCTAATAATGCAATAAATATTATAATAATATTGTTAAAATTTTACATGTAAATAAATATCAACTAAATCACATTAAAATTAAATTGATGAGGAATGTACTAAATATAAAAAGTCAACTTAAATTAAAAAAATAATGGAGTGAGCTAGCTCGGGAGCAGACCTCCCTCCATCGGACGGAGGAGGAGCAAAGTCAATGCTAACTTTGCTCCTCCTCCGTCCGATGAGGGAGGTTTGCTCCCGAGCTAGCTTACTCCAAAAAATAACTCCTAAAAATATTTTTTTTGTTTAATTTCATTTACAAGTTCAAGACAAATAAATGCTAAAGGACAATAATTTTTTGGGAATTTACAATGAATCTTAGTCACATCATTGTAGAGTTATTTTATTAATTTTATTTATAGTCTATTTAGAAAAGTAACTCAACCATGGTTATTTATATTGTGTATAAAAAGTAGTGTAGGAGGTGAGTTGTCATATATACCTACCCCATAAAACCCCTAAATCATAATATTTTAATATATCTTATATTTTTGTAGTACATCTCTTAGGAGGCCCATTTTTGACCTCAAATTCTCTCTAATGGATCATTGAACCCATAGAAGAATCAGAGTGGATAATATCGATGGTGGTCCAAGACAAGAAGACTGGTGAAATCCGCATTTGTGTTGATCTGAGAAATTTGAATGATGTATGTGTACACAATCCGTTCCTGACCCCTTTTATAGATGAACTCCTGGAAGGTGTAGGCGACCAGGAGATATATTCCTTCACAGATGGCTTTTTAGGATACCACCAGATCTAGATTGCGAAGGAGGATCGCCATAAGATGGCATTTGTCACCGAGTGGGGCTGTTTCTAATATACTGTCATGCCATTTGGGCTGAAGAATGCACCCGTTGTATTCTCCTGTGTAGTTGTCGCTGTATTTAAAGATTTTATTCAAAAATTCCTACAAGTATATATGGATGACTGGATCGTCTATTGCCTGATTAGAGACCATCTAGACAATCTGCGATTGATGCTAGAATAGTGTAGACAACATCAGATTGCATTGTAGACAGCATCAGCTTGCATTGAATTCAAAAAAATGTATTTTCTATGAACCCTTTGGCATTCTACTTGGGCACATCGTATGCAAAGAAGGTCTATTGGTAGATCCGATGAATATTGTGCTGATCCTCAGTTTACCACCGTCGATGAATGTAAAGATGCTTCAGAAAACACTGGGACATACAGGCTACTATCACAAGTTTATCAGAGGATACGCTGCGATTACTGCTCCCATGGAAAAACTGTTAAAGAAAGACGTTGCGTTTGAATGGACTCTGAAATGTCAAGGAATCTTCGAGACCCTGAAGGCCAAGATGACCTCTGCACCAATACTAGTTTTTCCTGATTGAAATAAAGAATTCCATGTGCGTTTTGATGCCTCTTCTACTGCGTTGGGGGTTGTTCTTGCGCAGCGAGGTGAAGGTGACTTGGATCATCCAATAGCATATGCCAGTAGGAATTTATCATTTGATGAACGAAATTATACCACGACTGAAAGGGAAGGCCTGGCGATGGTTTATGTTCTGCAAAATTTCAGGCACTATTTGTTAAGAGGACATTTCAAGATGTTCACTGATCATTTTTCTTTACAATACCTAGTCAATAAGCCTGTGATGGGGGGGCGAATTTGTAGGTGGTTGCTTATGTTCCAAGAGTTTGATTTTGAAATAGTGGTAAAGCTAGGATGGTTGAATGCTGGCCCAGATCATCTATCACGTGTTGTGAATGGTGAAGAATCAACCAATATTGATGATGGCTTGCCAGATGTGCAATTGCTCTGGGTTGATGTTGTAGATGATCACCATTCCCCAATTATTCATTTTTTTTCTACTGGTGTCACCCCAAGAGACATGTCAACTAGCTAAAAGAAGCTACTGGTCGTAAAAGCCTCCGATTTTCAACTAATTGCTAGATAGCTATATAAAATTGGATCAGATGAAATATTGTGATGGTGCATATTACTGCATGAGTAGGGTACCATTCTAGAAGAATCACATGCAGGGATTGCGGGAGGTCACTATGGAGGCTGCGCTACTACATGAAAAGTGTTGCATGCTGGGCTATGGTGGCCCGCATTGCATAATGATGTTGCATACTATGCTATGAGCTTTGATGTCTACCAACGGGTTGGTAAACCATCACAGAGGGATGATATTCTACTAGTGCCATAGGTGACTCTACAACCATTTGATAAATGGGCTGTAGACTTTGTGGGTCCTATCAATCCACTAGGTAAGTGCACTAGCGCTTTCTATATTATTACTGCAACTGATTACTTGACTCGGTGGGTGAAATCTGCACCGGTCGCTAATTGTACCGCTGCAAAAGCAACATGGTTTATTTTTGAGAACATTGTGTCATGATTTGGGTGTCCTAGAATCCTGATGAGTGACTAGGGCATTCCCTTTGTCAACTGGATGATAAAAGTACTAACTGAGGAGCTCCAGATACAACATAAGAGGAGTACACCATACCATCCGCAGGAAAATGGTAATGTTGATGCCTTCAACAAAATTTTGGAGACAACGCTGACCAAAGTATGTAACGATAACTGAGATGACTGGGATTTAAAAAGTTTCTACAAATCTATGGGCCTATCACACTACTTGCAAATGGCTAACAGGTCAGACACCATTTAAGTTGGTTTATGGGAAAGAGGCAGTCATGCCTTTGGAGTATATTGTTCTCAGCTTGTGCATTGCCGCAGCGATGGGCATGGATGATGCAGAGTCATTAGAAGAATGTGCTGAACAATTGATTTAGCTTGAAGAAGACCGTTTCATCGCAGGCTTCCAGCAATAGGTTGCGAAGGATTGACAGAAGGCATGGCATGATCGCCATATTAAGCAAAAAAAGTTTGTGACAGGAGATTTGGTGCTGTTATATGACAATAAGTTCATCAAGCATCTAGGTAAGTTACAAATGCACTGGTTAGGTCCCTATCTTGTTTAGTCCATTATATATGGTGATGAAATTCAATTACAACAATTATATGGTGCAATTTTACCGACACTCATTAATGGGAGTCACTTGAATCCCTATAGAACAAGGACGACGATGCGCACCACATGAAGTGTTAAAAAAAATGAAAATGAATATTTTAGTTCAGCACAGCAGGACAAGCCCTGGGGAAGAGGCTGTGCAAGGTTAAAATTATTAGCAGTACTCGGTTGACCAGTTGCGATAGTTGTAGGGATGTGGGGTGGTCAAATCAAGTAATAAATGCAGGTATTTAAACCAGTTGGGTGGTGGTGCTTATTGAAGTGACCTACATTAATGGGTGATCCGACTGTTAGAAGAATAAGATTGCCCACAGATTTGGCATCATTAATACCCGATTTAGCAATAATGGTGAAGTTAGATTTGGTAATGATGAATTTGAATTGGAAGTGGCTATAAAACACCACACGGGATGCGTCGGATGGAATTCTTTAGTTGTGTAAGCAAAAGTAGAAGGTGAATTTTGTGCAGAGTGTTGAGTGAAGTGTAGTTCAAGCTGTTGAGTGTATTTTCAGGTTTTCAGGGGTAAGGGATGTTGAGCGGCCTTGACACCATAGAAATTTCTAATGAGTACGAGTCCCCCATTCGGCCCATGGCTGTGGAAGAATAAATCATGAGTATGGAAGTGGGTTTGTCATCCATTCTAAAGCAGAAGTGATAGAATCAGAGACCCAGTCCTACGCCAACCAAAAAGAAACAAACTTGTACATCTGTGAAAATGCGGGGAGAACGCACTGCATAGAATGGGCCATTGAGATCAAGAGCTATTGAGTTCATGGCACTCTGGGGTGTCTCGATGCATGATATTTTGGGATACGTCACTCCTACGCATCCAAGAGCCAAGCCACTACAGTTGTCGAAGAATTAGAAGTACCTGCCCAAGTTGCCAACGCTGCTAGAAAGGATGACATGCTCGGTCGATATCATACCTGTGTTGATCAGGCTCAAGTTTGACGATCATGACCTGCTCTTACTTAAAGATGTCTGGGATGAGCCATATGAATTCGTCCCTACGGCGCTTGGTGCCCCCATTCAATGAATTCTGAAACCATGGGCTAGTGGGTTAGACAAGTTTGGGTTGTTGGGACTCATCAATATGCCCCATTTCAGCTGCTTGGATGAAGCACATGCATGTTTGAAGCAACTGTTAGCATGTTTCCATGGAGGGAATCTTTGGTTGACTACGCCAATCCCGGTTACAATCGATTGATTGCAAGCATTACTGGCTTGCTGAAGGCTGGGGAGAACCCGGCGCAGTACATTCATGGGAGAGATACAGACAATAAATTACCAAGAAGCAGAAGGAGCATTGGTTTACAATGGGATGGTAACGCTTATTGCATTGACAACATTAACTCACAGGTGGTGTGCATTGGCACAAGAATTCTGGCCAGCAAGGTTGTTCGTGGCAATCCACCAGTCCAATGCAATTTAGGTGTTGTCTCCTGTAATTAGAAATGTGCTGAGGGGGTACAAATGAATTGGTATCTATTTTTGTTAAATCATTTTCTTGAAGATGCGCTTACTTCTCAAACTGGGAGGCCCTTTTCTTATAGTTGGATATTGATTCTTATCGCTCTTGTTGCTTGGATGGAACCTGAAGACTACCAACCAATGGTGGTTGAGGTAGTCAAGGTTCATCATAGTTCCCGCTATCAGAACCTATGGTGGCTCAAAGAGCCCAGTCGATAAGCGGACTATGCCATTAATTTCTAGGTCTATTGGGAAGCACTACAAGTTACCACCGTTGCCATTCCTAGAGTATCTCCCTACGCTGTGGCCAAGTATCAGTGGATCCTTCGGTTTGCTATTGGACCCCACTCCATTCATATTTAGGCTAGGTGGGACCCTGATTGGTAGTGGCTACCATTTCCCTATAGAGTCACCACAGAATATTTGGATACTATTGTACAAGACTGGCCAGGGGATTAGCAGATCTAGGTGAGTCAGGAGGAGTTAGCTATAGAGCTACCCCCAGATGTCCCTGACTCAACCTGCCCCGCAAGAATTGAGCACTCATGACTCCGACAATGGGTCATTGACGGATCTTGAAGACGCAACATAGTGTATGTGGGAGGAGACTCACACCAAATTGCATCAAGAGTACGAGGCAAGAAACGGTACCAAATCAGGGATGGAAGACCAGATGTAGTGGCTTATCAAATCCATCACAGATTCATCTACGGCTGCGACTACAATGATCCGCGAGTCCAACCATGAAGAATTTGGCATGGTAAGAGATACAATAGAGTCCATTTTTTATGTTATTTCCAAGCAAACATCAGTAAGACCCTTGATGTTGGACAATCCGTCGATCAACACTGAACCTTGGGATAGAAATGTACAAGTTCCCCCGACTGGGATCGACACTGGCAATGAAGAATTTCACCAACAACTGCACCCAATCTAGAGTGTGACTTTGGATCTGAACAAACTATTAGCTATAGGGTTGGTTGAGTTGCAGCATGGCACCGCACTGGAGTTGGCGACACGACAAAAAGATTTGACTGAGGGCTACGTCCAGTCCTGGAGTACCGCTGAGAAGATGCAGAAGGAAGTAGAGGGGCTGCACTAGGTCTGTGTGCAAGTGCTAGAGGAAAATTTATGAGAAATCAACCAATTAAAGGTGACAAAGGCCAAGTTGTAGCGAAAGGCTGCTAATGATATTACCAACCTCAAGAAGGCACAAGATCGCCTGATGGTTGAGCAGTTGCAGCTGTGTGCCCAGTGCAATGAAGTTGAGTAGGCTATTTTTGATTCCTTCTAGAACATTTTTGACCACACCACAGGGCTTACCCTAGTAAAAAAGGCCAAGCGATTGGGGAAAAATCTGGTTCAACTTCAGGATAATAACTTGCTACTCCAGGCCCAGGTACAACCCACAATACCGCTAGAGCAGGTTGCAGAGTGCAAGGCCTCCATTGAAGAAATTGCCACTCAGTTCAACACCATGGAGCAAGAGGCTAAAACTATTATGGAGGTGACCACACAGTTTTGGAAAATAATTGTTCAGGATGAGCAACTTGATCAACTGACTACGTAGGTGCAAGAGGCAGAGGGCCAACAGACAACCCTGAAGACATCGCTAAATGCCATGGCGCTGATGGTGAAGATCACCTAGGCCACAAAAATGAAGGATCTACAGCAATGAGCTTCCTAGGAATAAGAACGCCAACAAAAGCGTTGTAAGTAGATTGACGAATTCCAAGAAATTGGTGGCCAGTTGGCTGTTAAGGCCATTGCCATGCTCCAGGCCGTTCAATAGAATCAACAAATGGTTGATAGCAAGGCTAGTGAGGAACACCCCATCCAGCAACATATCGCCAGTAACGTTCAACTTCAGGTTCAAGAAATTATGCAGCAATTTGAAGATTTTAAGGACAAGACTTCGGCACACACCATGTTGACTTGACGTGGCTCAAGGGTGAGCCACAAAAATGTGTTGGGGCCTGTTGGAAAGGGCTTTGGGGCAAGTGAGTTGTGCAACGTCATGGTAGCTACGCAAGTTCATGTGATACCATGCAAGGGAAGATCGACAGGATAAGTGGAAGAATAACCGCTTTTTGAATATTTTATGTATAGTTTGACCAAGTTTTTTTGCAATAGGTTAGTAGTGGTTAGAAGTCAGTTAGTAGTGGACCCTCAATGTAAATGTTTAAGCCTATTTATAGATCTATTATTAAGGATATCTAGGGGTGATTGTGCATGATTTTATGTGATAAGATCTAGTGCGATCTGTTTTATGGAGAATTTTCTGTCTTAATTGTGATTTTATTTGGGTTTCTTCCTGATGTATGCAGTCTCCAGTTTTGGAGAATAATTGTGTAATGTGGTACATTTGCATAAGGTTAATATGATGCAATGAGTATGGCTCAATTCATTTCTGTTGTTATAGATCTGTTATGATGTTACGATTCTATTTTGTTACAATGGCATAATATAGATGCGATTCAGTCTCTTTCTGCTATATCAATGCGATCTATTGATTTTATGTTGATGCAATCTATGTTTCTGTAACTGTTTGACGCACTATGAGTAATGATGTTCCAACCCAGGAAATGTGAAATTTTGATCCCAATATCCTCCTTTCCCACTGTCAGAAACTCGGTTCTGACAGCTCTCCCTTGAACGTCTTGGATGAGACCTCATCTGTTTCACAGACGTTGCTAGGTAGGGTAAGATCTGTCTAGGCTGGTGTTGAGGGAGGTTGAGCTGTAGGGTGTTGACAGAGTGGGAACCCCTACCGGCAAAGATTTGTTGGTGGGATTCACCAACAGGGAGACCTTGGAGTTGACATTAGATGACATCTACTTTATCATGGGACTATCTTGTAGGGGGACACCTGTGAACTTAGAGGGAACCAGATGAGGTGGTGACCCACTGAGTGTACAAGACTACGTTGATACCTATTGTGTGCCATTTACGCAAAAAATGGGGACATAAGTACAAATTTCATAGATTTCCAACTTTCCATTAAAGGTCATGGTAATCACAGTTTCCCGGGTTGCAAGATCATCCACACTGCACTTAGTAACACAAACTCATATGCTAGTAGCAATAGAGTGCACACAGGGTGCACTGTTTGACTGGTTATCAGGATCACTCCCAATTATAAAGAAGAATATTTCTGATTGCAGGAGGCGTAGAAGGATTGCATTCTTCTTTGAGAGGATTCTTGCCTTTAGCCCTGCAATGAATCTACCTCCATGCCCACCCCGTGATCCTCGACTCACGTGGGGGGGGAGACATTTTCCTATGACAGGGTGATGGTGGTGCGATCCAGACCTAGTATGACGACGACTTCTACTCATGGTGGAGTAGACAGGTTCTTTCTCTTGAGAATCTCCCTTATGCTAGATTATATTTTCATGGAGATCCATAACTCATTCTCCTACCTAGAGGGGCATGGGGGAGATAAGTATATCTTCTTATATTTTCATTATTTGATTTTTATGAGATTTTATTCATAAAAATATATATACATATATATACGTGAGTTTGAACTTATTTGTTTTTATATGGATATGTTGGACCAGTTCTCCCTGATGGGAATCCCAGAACTCTTGTGGGTCTCGTGCAGGTTAGTGGGGATGATGCTATGCTATGTGTCATGGAGGGCAAGCTGGCCAGGATCACCTAGAATGTCCCTACTTTCAGAATGGAGCAGATCCCAATGGCCATGTAGGAGCATGTGGTCGGGGTTCCCTCGACCTAGTTAAACCTTCTGAGAAGGGTGACTAGGAATTACTATGTTATAGGGAGGTTGTAGAGGAAGTCGTAGTCGAGGAGGCCGACGATCAGGCCTAAACTTGGTCATATTACAAACTATGATCCTATTTTTTGTATATTGATACACTTATGACCGGATCTTTGGAGAAGTCTCTCTATATCTATGGACATGTTTTTACACGCACACACACACACGCACACACATATATTTCGGGTTATGTACATGTGCCTCAAATGTGTCTGTTATACGTTATTTTACAATGTGTGTGTTAAGTGTCAGTCAAGTATGTAATTCACATATTCATAAGTCATTCTATTTGATTTATTGAAATATGAATGTATGAGATGTATTCAAAATTTATTTCAAGTATTCTAACACGTAAAAACTGATGTAGTAACATGAGCTATGGGTCAATCCCAACCTCTAGACAGGTAATTTCATGTGATGTAGCATCCAATAAAAACTCAATGACTACACTGTTTTCATCCACATTATTAGTTGCATGACCTAAGCAGGCGCCACCAAAGGAAACTAGTTTTCCTGAGGGTGTATAGATAACGTAGGTGGTTGAAGCCATATTACAAGTGTGGTGGCTAGCACTATCAAAAAAACCTATGAACCACTTGGATGACATCTAAAATAAACAACATAATAGAAAAGAAAAACTAACTAGATAATGACCTATTGTACATGAACATACAATAATAATACAAAATGTATCATGCCTAAGCATAGTCCTTCTTCTGGTAGAGCCCATTTCTAGGCTCAGGCAACTTGTTTCCATCGTAATCAGTTAATTCATAAGATCCATTTTTCAAAATTTTTGACATGACATAGGGGCCTACACACATAGACTTAAACTTTCTTGCCCCCATGGGTTCCTTCTCTTGATTCTAGAGAAAACAAGTTCTCCCTCGAAGAAAACTCTTGGTTTAACAACTTTATGATATTGTTTTTTGACCCAGTTCTTATGAGCCTCGTTTCAAGTCAATGCATCTCTCAATTGTTCATCCATGTTATCGGGGTGAAGAAAATGTTCTTCCATATCTGTAGTGTCGGGAAGAACATGAATATCAATCTTAAGGGATGCAATCTCGCACTCAATCGGTGCGACTGCTTCCACCCCGTGAATGAGCTGGAAAGGTGAGAAATGAGTAGCAGTCTTAACATTAGTCCAGTATGCCCAAAGTGCAAGGTACAACATGATATGCCAATTCGACTTTTTTGTGTTAATTGTCTGCTTCAGAATAGTTTTCAAGGTTTTATTAACCTCCTTTACTTATCCATTTGCTTGAGGGTAAAAGGAAGATGAATGATCTTGCCTAAACCCTAGCATGGTGGTCAAACCACTCATCATGTTTTTTTTCTAAAAATGATTGCCATGGTCAGTGACAACGTGCTTTGGTATACTGAACTGAGCAATGATTTGGTTGAAAAAAAAATAAGCTGTCATTTTTCCATTGACCTTAAAGGTAGGCATATCTTCTACCCACTTCGTAAAGTAGTCTACAATGACAATGGTGTATTTGTGCTCCCCAACAAAAAATGGATTACATGTCATGTAATCAATGCCCCACTTAGTGAAGGACCCCACCGCAATGAAGGGAAACAAAGGAGAGGGATGTGACCGGATATTTATGGTATAGAGATGACAAGAATGACAACTCCTTACAACTTCCACACAATCTTTGAAGATAGCGGGCCAGAAATAACCAAAAAATAGAACCTTTTGGGTCATTTCTAACCCATATAGATGACCCCCACATGCTCCACTATGGGAATCATTTATGTTGTGCTATTCCTCCTCGTGGGTAAGGAACCAATGCAATATTGAATCTACCCCTCGTCGATACAATGTATCACCGATGATAAGGTAATTTTTCGCATTAACCCGCAACTTACGTTGATATTCTCATGAGAAGGAAACGGGATACTTAAGAGTCTGGATATATACTAGCATATCTTTGTACCAGGGATTAGAGGTTGAGATAAAAAAAGATATACTCATCTGGGAATGAGTCTTCTTCCGCCACTATAGTATCTTTTATAGAGAATTTCGAGATCAATTCTGCGAATACTAACGATTTTTTGGACTTAGCAAATTGAAAATTTAACTCAAACTCTTGGAGGATGACTATCCATTTATTGAATTTTCCCCCAATTATACATAGGGATAAAACATACTAGAATAGATTGAGATCTACAACCACTTTGGTTGTCCTCAGTAAGATATAGTGATGAAGCCTCTAAACAACATAGACCACTGCAAATTCCAACTTATCGACGGACAAGTATCTAAGCTCAGGACCTGCTAATGCTCGGGGAAGATAGTAGACAACATGCTCTTGGAGTTTGTCATCTTCCTGAACTAGTACTACTCCTAGGGTTGACTTGGACACAACCAGGTATAGTATAAAATATTTAGTGTAATCTGGCGGATGCAATAACAGAGCTGATAATAAATCCTTTTTCAATGCCTCGAAAGCAAGTTGTGCAGTTTCATCCCATAGAAATTGGGTTTCTTACTTCAACAAACACATGAAACCCTTTGTAATCCTGGCATAGTTGACTATAAACTATCACAGGAAATTTTATTTCCCCTTCAGACTTTGCAGTTTCTTGATAGAATGAGGAGGTGGTAGATTCAATTACAATGGCCTCAAATTTCAATGGATCCACATGTATTCCTCTATTTGACACACTGAAACCTAGTAACCTCCCTGACTCGACACAAAAAACACACTTTTGGGGATTCAATCCTATCTCATAGTATCTACATCATTCAAAAATCATATGAAGATGGTTTGGATGGTCCTTCCTCTTGTGACAATGGGCACACAAACCATCAAAGTAAGGTTCGACAATATTATTTATATCGTGGAAGGAAAATTTTATTTCCCATTGGAAGGTAGCTCCAACATTTTTCAAACCAAAGGACATTTTCTTATATGTGAAGGTTCCCCCAGGGAAAATAAAATCCGTTTTATGTCGGTCTTCTAGTTTTATTTGGATTTGATTATACCCCAAAAATCCATCCATAAACAAAAAATAATTCACTGCCCACACAAGCATCAATAATCTAATCGATGAATGCCATGGGGTAGTTATCCTTGGAACACGCCTTATTTAAGTCATGAAATTCAGTGCAAAAACGCATTGTCCCTTGTTTTTAATGAACAAAAATAGGATTGGATACCCATTCCGTAAGAGCAATTGGGTAAATAAATCCATCTTTTAGTAGTTTCTCCACTTCATCCTTGACGTATGCCTCTTTCCATGGATTTACCATTCTAAGTTTTTTTCGAACAAGTTTCATGTGAGGATAGGTATGGATTTCATGTTCAACTACAGATGTATCAATGCCTATCATCTCCTCATGTGACTAAGAAAAGACGTCACAAAATTCCTTAAACAAGGAAGTGTAGATGGAAACCTCTTCTGAAGAACAACTTGTGCCAATATGAACATTTTCCATGATGTTAGGGTTTACAAAAATGTTGATCAGAATGGTAGAAAAGATGTTTTCCATATTCCCCTCTAAAAATGCACCCTCCTTAGGTAAAGGATTAATTGACAAATCAACACCCTTTTCTAGTCTCACATGGAACTCTTGATTCTCATTTTTTCTTAACTCTAGAAGGAAGAGGGAATTATGGTGAAGGTATTCACAAATCATTTCTCGTCCAATCATAGCTTCCATAATGGCTTTGTCTAAAGGCAAAACCATATCCAAGTAATCATAAGATTATGTGGAATTCTCTACCCAGGTGGGAAGATAAGCTTCATTTGACTCCTGTAAGACTGAATAAGGAGTCACGATGGAATCAATAATGGCATTAAAAACAAATTGATAAGATAATTCCACTGCAGATAAGGGCACTTGAGGCTCATGGCTTGAAGGGAGGACCCATGGATTAGTTCTATATACAATTGTCATGATAGAATTTCCTACACTTGTTGAACCTAAGTAGTTAATAGGAGATGGTATATCGAATGCATCCATCAATGATGCATACATTCCATCCCCCAATATTTCACTAGCCGGTTTTAACTGATCTATCAAAGGTATCATGGAATCATTAGTTTCCAAACTCCCTTTTCGAGTAAAAATGAGCTGGTCAATTGTAACCAACTTCCCTTCCTGCAGAAACACTACAACTCAGAAAACAGATGAGGGGATAACACACATGGCATAAATCCAACTTATCCCCAACAATATATTATAGTCCAAGGGAGAATGGATCACTTCAACTTCAACAGACACTACTTTCCATGCCAACTTTATTTCAAAAGTTGGTACGATACCCTGTGGATGGAAATATCTTCTATCGAAAGCAGTAAGTAGACTGTTCGATGGTATCAAATCTAAGGATCCTAGCGCTTTCCAATAATACATCGACATGATGCACATGGAGGCACCTTCATCAACCATCATTTGTCCAATGGTCTTTCCTCCATGGACAACATTGATTGATAAGGCCAAATGGTATGGTAGGTGTATTTTAACATCAGACAGATTAAATTTCTCCAACAGGCTTGCTGAGTCCATGCTACCTATGGCTTTTAAGATTGCATCCCTTTGAGAAGGAAAACTCTATAACACCTCCAATGCCGACATCACACAAGGATTTTGAGCTAAGTATTCAACTACCTAATAGTTAGAAGAAACCCTAGCATTAGGGTTGTGAAACGTTTTCTTGAAAACACCTTTCAGTATCTTGGGCATTGGTTTAGCCGATATCTCAATAGTGAGAGGGGTTGAAGTTTCAGTAGTAGACTTACCCCTATCACGAGCCTTCGATTCATAATTCTTATTTCTCATTTGCAAGAGATTTATGGATCGAACCATGTTGATATAATTATGATTAGTAGGAGCACTAGCTATTCCCTTGACATCTTTTGAAGCAGAAGTTGCATTCTATTCTTAAGGAAAGGGATCCTTCAGGACAACCAATTGTTGGTTTTTAAGCAGCTTCTGTGCTTGTTCCATTAAAGGGAATTGATAAGTAAGGTGGTATCATTAGCACAACTTACAAGGAAAATTAACCTTTTTCTTGTCTTTCTTCCCCCCTTCAGCATTGTTTGTGGTATTTTGCTTGTATGGTTACCCTCACCCTTCTTCACCTTCTTCTTTTTCCCACCGAGCTACTGATTTCCCTTTTGAGAAGACTGTGTAGAATAAACATTAGTAGTTTGTGGTGAGGGGGCGTCAGCCTTAGCTGCCTCCGTTGCATATTGTTTCACTAACAACCCATGGAGTTTCTTGGCTAGTGATTCTATAGTGCGAGTACTAACTGAACCAACCACACCATTGACATGGGGTCCAGGTTTGGGTTTCTCCTGGTCATTCGTAGACCTCATCATCTCAGGGATAATTTATATAAAATCCTAGACTGATCATATATCATATATGACTACTCGGCCCTGAGGATTTCTTCTTCCTCTGTGGTAACCCCTGATGTAAACACACCCTTAGAAATATAATGCAATAGATATTTCAAGAACCACTCCAACAAGAACTCAGGAGGTATGCTAGCTTTAATAAGTCTCTTTCATCTTTTCCACTCCTGAAAGCAATCGGATATGTGTGTGGCCTTATTCTTTCAAAAATTCAAAACTAAGTATGTACCAACATCTCACCACACATGAAGTTGAAAGTGATTTATAAACACAATTGCTAAATCTAGGAAGCTATCATATGCAGTGGAGAAAAGTTCTATGTACCATTTAGCTTCTACATGAGTTAATGTTCTCTAGAAAATCCTCAACCAAATAG
Source organism: Pseudotsuga menziesii (assembly GCA_001517045.1). Lineage (NCBI taxonomy): Eukaryota > Viridiplantae > Streptophyta > Pinopsida > Pinales > Pinaceae > Pseudotsuga > Pseudotsuga menziesii. The sequence continues at coordinate 129,348 of LPNX010353737.1, read as the reverse complement.
AGTCATCATTCAGTGAGTTTGAAGAGAACCAAAGGTGAAAAGTTGTGATGTGAGCACCTGGATCCTCACCATCTTTGCCATCAAATTTTGGAATCTCTGAGGGAAGTTTGATGAATACAGGTGGCCACTCCGCATTGTGACGTACAAGTTTGTTCATTAATTTTGACAAATATGGAAATTTTAACATTTAGAGGAAAGGAAGTTTGGGCATAAACAAGGTTTTATACTGAGGAGTCTAGGGTGTGGAAGTTGCTACCCCAAGGCTCTCGAAAGAAAAGGTGGGGTTTCCCCCAGCCACCGGTTGTGATGTGGTTGCATTATTCTAAAAATCGTTCCACCTGAAAGCAAGTGGATTACTAGTTTGTGGTGTATGATAGGTGGTTTGACCTGCTCTAGCCAAAACTAGAGTTTGAAATATAGAAGCAGAAATTCCTCCACTAAACAGTGAAAAGGGAGAGATCCTAAAAGGGGTGGCTGAAACCTGAGTGAAGTCTGGTAATTGAAACCAGATGACATACCTAAATAAGTAGGAGGTGGGACTACATAAGGTGCAGATGGAGGAATATGTCCCACATTCCATGAAAAACCCGGGACAAACAAAGTGGATCCACTTGGACCACTTTGAGCACTTTTCATGAAAGAAGGAGAAGTAAAAGGTGCATTGGGAATACCAGTGACCACCCCACTAGACTGACATACCATATTAGATGGTGTTGAGGGATTTACCACTTGAGCACTCCTATAAAGAGGTGCAATAGATGCACTAGGTCCTAGAGCACTTACCGGGGGAGGCAAGACTCCACCCGCCAACATGGATAAGGTAGGGGTAGACATACCCTCTCCTGTACTAGACATTCTTGGGCTCAAAGAAACAACAGATATAGGTGAACTAAAAGGGAGAACCTAGACTATCATAGGATCGTTCAGATCAGTTAGATGTGTATTAAAATTCCTTTCAAACTCGTCAGCCTGCAAGTCTTCTATCTCTAAGGGTGGGGTTTCTTCCTAGTTAATTCTAAGTTCCATCTCACCTGGAACTTTGCTTACACTGACGCTTCAAAGGAACCATCTGTTTCAAGTCTCCACCTTTGAGGTGGTGGTGGAGGCTCTACTGCAACAGATGGATGATGGTTTTTCAACCTTCTTGACCTACAAATAGGTTGGTCCTCCAAATCTGAAAATTTGACTCACACACCTAAAGGAAAACTAAACACAAACAATCCAAACAACACACACTAATTTTTTTTTTTGATCTATCACAAACAAAGATACACCTTCCAAAGGAATGTCTAGGATGATTAGGGCCCAGATCCAACCAGTGAATATTGAATAATGGTTACTTGGTGTCTCGTGAAGCATTCTATGGGTGTAAGAATTGGAATCACTCAACCTCCCTTCCAAATAATCAACCAAGGTTACCTTCCAAGTCCACCCTAGGATCACTGGAAATAGCCTTCCAATGCCACATGCATAAGATCCTAATGTCTGGATACTAAGGATACCAAATCTGCAATGAGAGTTAGACAGAACAGTCATTGGCGTGATATTGGTGCATGGGAAGGGTATCTACGCCCAAATTCGGATCAATATCAGCACCTCATGGGGCCTAAGAAGTGGTATTGATAAGACCCCCATACACACAACAATCCCGATTCTCGATAAACGATGGAACAAGGAAGTGGAGGGTTATCTCCTCAATTGAGCTCTCATGCGTCCTCGTGCTTGACTCCTGTGTGAGAGGAGCTTTCCAGATTATCCCTTGTAGAAGTATATTCCACTAAATATTGGTCACTACATCTTAAATCAAACTACTTTTGGATAGTTTAAAATATCCTAGTCCAAAAATCTATCCTAATCTAGTTGATGTTCGAACCTATAAAAAGAAAAGTTACTAATATATTTAAAGTTAAATGTTCTTTTTAATGGATTTATTACTCAAGGGTAGTTGAGTAGAATTGAATGATGTTTGGACTCAACGAAGTGAAAGCAAATGATTTATAAAAATTTCAAAGTGAATGCATCTAA
>LPNX010353737.1:0-126978 GCA_001517045.1 Pseudotsuga menziesii | reverse complement strand
ATATATATATATTCTGAAAATAATTAGAAAAACAACTAATGCAAAGCTAATTCAAAATGAAAACTTCCTTTTGTCTTTCTATTTCAAAAAAATTCAAAAAACCTTTATGCAAATGAATGCACTTTAAGCAAGCTAAGCAATATGATCATATATAGAGGTAAATGATAGTAGTTCGATCCTACAGTAACAATGTTCAATCAATCAAGTAGAAATGAATCAAACCCTAGTCTTGGATAGAACTATTGACTTGAAAACACCAATAGATCCAAAAGTTGGCCAAAATGACTCACCTAGACTACTACAACAACAATCCAAGGTATATCAGTGTCCTTAAAGGACTGATAGGCACCAGTAACCTAAAAGGACACAAGAATTCAAACCAAGCAACCAAGCAAGAAGGACCCAACACATTCACAAAAGAAGAATCAGACCTAACTTACTAAAAAAAACTGACTTAACAAGCAAAAAGTGAAATCCACATGCCCACAACAATAGTACTAAGCCAAAGGAGAACCCTAAAAGGCACCTGAGAAATAAGACAGAAAATGACAAGTAAAACCCTAATAGTATGACCTATACCTACAAGAAATCATGACTGTCATCAAGATATCTCGTGAACCATTTGTGACTGTTACCAAAGCAACCAATGGATACCACAAAGCACTCGTGACTGTATGTATGACAAGCCATGAATACATTCATTTTTTTTCAAAAAGAATAATAAATGACCAAAGGATTCTAAGCATGAAGCATTGAAAAATGAAGGTAAAAACTAAGCAAGACACTCACAGGATCAAACCAAGAAAACTGGAGAGGAAACCAAAGGAATGGAACCAAAACAGGTTGGACTCCCCAGTAGATTCATCAGTTCTCTTATTCAGGGAAAATTCCTACCTTATGACCTAGGGTATGGGGTCACCAACATACCAATTAAACTTGTAGACATTCAGCTATTTGAGAATTTAACAGATAAATAGGGAAGAAAGTAAGTATACCTTGTTTATGAAGTCTGGTCCTAGCTTTCTTATTCAACCCAAATGCTGCAACATCTTCTAGGGATATTCACACTTGCCAAAGAGATAGACCTTCCTGCAATATATTAGATGTTATATAAGAGATTAATGAAATACTATAATTGAAATAAGACAATAAGATGATTCAGAAATCACAACACATAAGAATACTAGTGCACCAAATTGGAATAAAGTCTCTCTTTATTGATAAGCAGTGATGAAATATTACAACCAGTATCTGATACAAGTCCTCCTCAGCTAGCCAAGGAACTGAGTTCTTCTGCTCCAAAATCTTGAAAGGAAATCAACCAGCATAACTTTGCTCTTCTTTTGATATATCTTAGCCTCAAACCCTACCCTCTATTTATACTTGATGAATGAGAGGAGTTACACAGGTTGAGATGATTGAAGAGGTTGGGAGCGTTATGATTATGAGCCCAACTATCCTTAACTAAACTTGTTTTTATTTTTTAATTTTTGGATTAGGGAATTTGTGACTAACGATACTAGCAAGTTCCAAGTCACTTGCAACTTTTATAAGGGAAACCAACGAATGCAAACTATGATCATGTAATTGTGGGTTGTATATGTACCTACCCACGAATGATTTGTGGGTTTCAATGGTAATTGTCACGAATGCACCCAAAGCTCCTTAAAAAAAATAGGCAAGGTTGGAAGGATGAAGATGTATAAAGGAACATGCACATCTATAAGGTTTTGGATACTTCAATCCACTTTTTCCTTTTGTGTATCGACACATTGAGTGTATTTACTTGGACAAAGAAGTTCCATATCACTGGATAACACCTATCAATATTTCATCGAACCGATATTGTAAGGATGAGGATGTGGAGTGGTTAAAAGACCAAGTTTCTTCACTAGATATTCAGAAATAAAGTTCTTCTGACTACCATTATCCACAATCAGATGTAATGGATTTTTCTGAACCCATATCTGTGTATGGAACAGGTGCTCTCATTCCTCCTCATTGAATATAGTCGAGGCTATTGGAGTGTTCGAGGTTGAAGCCATGAGGGTTGATGCATCTGGATCATATTCTACCAAGGTTATGTCGAACAAGTCAGAGGTTGAAAATTTTTCCAAAAATGTCTTTCAACCTTTTCATTCTGACGTATCATGCCATGTTGAATTGTGATAATCACACCATTTTCTGGTAGGATATTGTTTGCTACGATCCTTCCTTTATTTATGAAATTTTTTCTTTTGATGATCAGGCTTTGGTGGACTCTGTTGAGAAGGTTTCTTTGACTTGTTGGAGTTGATCGATGACTTCTTATCAGATGTTTGACCTGTTGGCTTGTTCATGAAACGTGCTTTTCCTTTTTGTTTAGCTTGAATCTTGTTGGTGTAATGAAATGCATCTGCAAGCGTACTAACAATCATAAAATCCATATCTTGTTGAATGTATGGGTATAAATTGTTGATGTACTTTAGGACAAGCAATTTCTCTTATTATTGGATGCCAAGTCTAGCCATGAGTCGATAAAACTTGTTAGTAACACTCTGTATGGAATGGTCTTTCCATTGCCTTAGTTGCTGCACTTCTTAAACTGCTATTTTAGATACTTGGGCGAGTAGAAATCCTTTCAGACATAATCAAATTTTTTTACTGATGTGTCTATTGAGTCGCCTTCTTTTTCCATTTTCGTCAATAAATTTTCCCACCAGTAATGTACGAAGTTCAACATCTTTAAGGACACAAGGGTGATATTTTCTGCTTCAAAGAGTTGATTCACATAGTAGTACGATTCTAGTTGTTGTACCCAAGTATCGACGGATTCCAAGTCAATATTGCCTTCAATATTTAGTATGTGTAGATTCATTTGCACTTTGAAGGGGATGATTTTTTTGGAGTGAGGCCATGTCAAGGATTCCCCAGGGTTTGAAGCGAATCGCATGAGAATATCACTGAATTGAGTGAATATTTCGGTGCGTGGCAAGACAATGCTTTTTCTATGAGTTGTTCTATCTCATAAGTTGCATGTCTATTGTCTCCTTCTTCGACCATATTTTCTAAAATCGAAGGAAGTGTCTTCTTATTTCGCTAAGTTTGTGAGCGTGTTTGTACATGCGTAAGTTAAATAACTTTGATGGAAGTGCTAATGTAACTTAAGCTCTAGACAAGATCAAGCTATGAAACAAATGATCCAGATTGTGCCCAGGTGCAGGCTAGGGACGACAGTTGAATGAATGAGTTGAGCACTATTATGTCGAAAGCTTAGAAAAAGAACAAGGAAAGCAAGAAATACACTATATCGACAGAAAGTATGCACACATACAATATGCAAGAGTTCGAACCAATTTCTATATTACTTCTTCATGAAAGATTTTTGATTGTTAAAATAATGTACATGTTTATATATAATGCTGAGACGCTTGGGTGACTACCCATTATGTCTAGTTACAAGAAGTTATAACGGTTTGTAAGTTCAACTGTCGCAGAAAACTGGAAGGCAGAGACATTTTTTCAATGTTCGATAGGTGTCGATAAGGCATGTCAAGATGTTGTATGTCGATCACAAAGTCTGTTGAAGTTTGTCGAAGTTGGTTGTGTTGAGGTTTAGACTTGTCGAAGCCGATGCTAAACCTGTCGAAGCAGTCAAATTGCTAGACTTTGTTGAAGTTTGATAATATGCCAACTCTTGGTTGGATCAATAAATTCATACAAATCTGATCATTGCATCTACACCATTCTTTGAGGTATCAACGTTCTTCAACAACACCTTTTTGCTTCAACCATGTCTCCAATAAAATGCTAGTACACATTGATATAGTTCATCTTAGCATGGTAAAAAATATTATTTTCTATAAATAATATAACCCTAGATAGCGCAACCATAGAAAAATGCACATCCAACAAGGAAGAGCATGGAACAAGGAAGAGCATGGAAATGCATAGATCAAGAAAAAAATCTTTAATTAGTGATTCCCATCAATGTAAATATTTATGGTTGTCCATTGCTTATTGTAAAATATTGTTTTTTATTGTTTCCTTTAGAGATATAGTCATATTTTATCACTCTTTGTCTCTCTAACTCAAAAATTATAAAGACTTCATAATACAAAATCAAATTTAAAACCCTTTTTATACAATTAGGCCATATTATGTGTTGTCTAACTATGTTCTTATAAGATTCAAAAATATCTTTATGAGTTAAATATTTTAAAATATCATGGATATATCATGAGATCATCACTCCTAACCAATTTGTCTTTTCTCTTAAGTAGGATTCTAAAGCCTCTCTAAGATTTACACTTTATCCTTACCTTTCACATCGATATATCAGGAAGGATTCCTACTCGTCTTCCTAGATCTCATCTAGCTCCAAGGATCTCTTATCACCTTCATATATTATTCTTACTTTTTCCCCTAGTCACTTTGTCATTTTGTTGAGACAATGGTTGACATTGACTTTTTTTTTTGAAATGTTCCAATAGTTTTTGAAAGAACATAAAACTAGACTAAAAAAATTGTGAATTTCAATTATGAAAGTGGGAATGTGGGGATTACTAAAGTGAAACATTAGGTTACGAAAGTGACAATAATATTTTAAAATGCATGATTTTCACTTCAAAAAATACAAATTTTGAATATTTTCAAGACTTGAAGATGCAATATTTTTTTTAAATTGTAAAATTACATTTTTTATTCCAAAAGTATGATTTTGATTAAAAAATGTGAATTTTGAAATACAAATGTTGATTTTGGTTCCAAAAGTGTGAAATATGTAATTACTACAATGTGTGTTTATATCTCGATATATAATTATCTTCTTAATGAGTATATAATATATGAATCCAAGAGTAATGCACAATTGTCAACATAGTATTTTTGTATGTGCATGCATAATATCATTATGGCATCCATTGTGAAATATATCAGTATTGATGAAATGCAATAAAATAAAAACAAGTGGCGTAAGTCATTGCATTCCATAAATGTATTTTTTAATAACTATTTAAGGAAAAATCATTCAAATAAAGTTTCATTCCTCAACATCATTACCTCTCAACATTATGATCCATTTGTTCTTGTTGTGCCTTAATTTATGCAAGGACCTTTTGAATTATTTTCATTTTTTCTCCTATCCATCCTTCCCTTCATGACCATGCCTGTATGATGATATTAATGAACATATTGTCTTCTAAACCTACAACCCATTGTTTTTTTTGCTTAATTGTTTTTTATAGAATGGTATTTAGCCCAATAGACTCATGAGATCATAACCTAAGTCTCTAGGTAGGAGAACAAATCTATAGAGAGAGTAATTATGCTATAACAACCCCCCATAAGCCGAATCAGGTGACATAAATGCAAAGGAAAATTGGGTCTCGACAATGTTGCAAACATGTTAGTTACCCGATGTACAAAATATTCTCTAAAATTGAGTAAGTGGGAAAAACAAATGGGAACCCATTTCCCCCAGAAAAAGAAGAAGAAAAGAACATAACAAAAAATATGTTTTGGAAGGGTAAGGAACCTACTAAAAAGAAGCCTTCAAATACAAAGAAGCTCACAACTTGGTGAACTACTTCTTAGTGAATGGAGTTCTAAAAATGTCTGTAGACTTTTGTGTACTCCTCCTTCTCCTAGAGTGAATGTAAGACAATTCAAGTGATATAACAATTTTAGGTGTTGATCCAAGAGGATCTCAAAGTTCAATCATAAATAAAGACTTCAAAAATTATATTAAAGCTTATAGGTATAAAAAGCTCGTTAATAGATTTCTGTCAACATTCGATTCACGCGAAATGACCTTTGGATGTAAAATTTATTGGGTTTTGAAATCTCGGAAAAAAATGTTAAAACGTGGTAAAAATAGGGTGAAAAGGTGGTCCACGTGGCACACCCATAGGGTGCCATGTGGTAGGTACAGTCAACGTATGAATGCCATGTGGAAGCACCACAGGGTGCCACGTGAACATGTGGTGACTTGGAAGGATTACAGGTGGACCAATAACAGTGTGACATGTGGTGGTGACTTGGAAGACAAGGTTACATGTGGGACAATCAAGTGTTTCCACATGGAAACCTTGTTGGAAGGTTATTGTAAAGGTTTATAAAATTTGGTGGATAGCATGGGGATCGAACCCACAAGCTCCAGTCCACCAATAGCTTCACAGAGCCAACCTATCCACGAGTTCCCATAGTGGTTCTTAATAGAATGAGGTGCAAGGTTGTATTTAAAAGTTTAAATATTTATTTTAGGCCTAAAAAAGGGGTTGCGTGGCCTCTAAAAATGCTCGCAAAACCCCTTTTTCAATGATGAAATTTTAACCGTGAGACACATTTTTGCTGCTTATTTTCCAAGATAGGGTATGAGCATGAATACCAAGGTAAGTACATGCCATTAATGGACACAAATATTGAGGTGGAAAATCTGTAACCTGCTGGAAGGGTGTTTCTTGATTTACATGCCAAAGGAGGCCTCGAGAAAACCTGGTTGAGTTTATACTCCTTTTTCTCAAAATTTTGAGACAAACACAATGGCACAGTCTATTTCTGAGTTTGACTAACAAAAACAAATGTGTTTCTAGAACTATTGTATGTAAGATTTTGAAGACTACATAAGATCGACCTTCCCATTGGAAGTTGACCAGAGACGTTTCCCAGGAGCGGTGAACTTTGTTATCATTTCTTGTATTTCAATTTCATGGTTTTCATACTATTTATTTGCGTATGTGTGTATTTAAGCATTTAAAAATTCAGTTTTTAAGCATGTTTATGAGTTTTGAACATACAAATTTCACATGCACTCTTTTTGGTTAAAAATATCCTGAAATTTCAGATTAAGTTTGATATCAGAGCAGCTTAATCATTGCATTGTGATTTTTTGAATGTTAACATGATCCAGACTATAACATGGTTAAGGGGAATGTGAAGAATTTGATGTAGAAATTGGTTCAAAAAGAGGGATAATGGCTTCACTAAAAGGAGACAAAGCAACTTCTTCCATCCCATTTGAAGGGGAATTCTTAAATATTTCATGAGAATGCAAACAATGGTAGAGGATCTTTATCAAGATCATAAGAAAGGTTACTAAGGAGGCCCATATAATGTTGAAGGTAAAAACTGAGGAGGTGGTGAAGAACCTCCTAAAACTCCACCATCATTTTCATCTTATCTTGATGGTTCTTTACATTCTCCATTTGAAAAGAAAAAGGGAAAAAATGAATTTAATGTGCCTGAATTAAAGCTAGATATTAAGTTTGAATTACCTATGTACAATGGAGAACTTAATGATGAGAAATTAGACAATTGGATCCATTAAATCAATTTTTATTGTAGGATTCAAAGTTTACTGAAGATAACATTAAAATTCAGTTGGCTTCTCTCTGACTTGGAGGGACTGCTCTTATTTGGTGGGAGAACATATCTCAAGAGGATCTTGCCACAAAAGGTAAAATAGTCTTCTCTTGATATGAGTTAACTTCATCATTAAAAAAATCGTTTTATCCATTGAGGTACATGCAACAAGCTATGATGGAATGACATAATTTGAGCCCATGTAAGGGACAAAGTGTGCAAGAATACACAGAAGAACTCAGGAAAAGAGCATTGGTACTTGGTATACCTCTCTACACTCAAGAAACTCTTCTCAAGTATATAGGATGATTTAATAGTTATTTACATCAAATGATATTAATTTTTAATCCGAATAACCTTGATGAGGTATGTGTCCAAGCAACTCATATAGAGACTAAGGGGAGGAATACAAAAGAGAATTTTTCGAAAACACATTTCAAACAAGATGGAAACAAGTTTAAAGGTAAGGGAAAAGGTAAACACACAACTATCGTGAAGAAAGGGAAAAAAAACCTACATGTACTCATTGTCAAGAAAAAGGTTATTATGCTTCCAAATGTTGGAAACTTCATCTGGAACTCAAGCCTGGGAAGTTTTGGAATAAAGAAGACACAAAAACTACTACAACAACAATTCAACATGATTTGGGGTTTGATTCTGGGGATGAAACCAAGGTGGTGGATACAAGAATTTAAGGTAAAAATCCTTCTAGTTTTGTTTCAAAGAATGAACTTGTCATTGATGAAAGAAAGAGGAGTGAGTTATTTCATATTAGAGTAATCTGTAAACATACAAAAATTGATACTGTTTTTGATAGTGGATCACAAGAAAATTTCATTTAAGAAGAAATAGTTAAGAAATTACACTTAGAAACTAAGTTATACTATAAACCATATGCACTTGGATGGGTATTTGATAATGCAAAATTTCAAGTTACAAAACAATGTAGACTTAAATTTGCCATTACTTCTGCATTTGTTGATGAAGTAGATCTAGATTGTTGATGTAATTGTAACTTTGGAATGTATTCACCTATGTATCTTGTTTCTTGTACCTGGATGTTTATTCTGGGATGTGTCTATAATGTAATTGAGTCATGTCATGCCCTGATGTTCTGATCGGGAGGATATATAATGTAAAAAAGTAATGTCAAGTCATTGTGGGTAACCCTCCTATTGTCTAAGGGTTAACGTCCTTGTAGTTTCAGGGAACTAGGGTTATTAGACTCTCCTAGAGAGGTCGGCCCTAGTAGGGTTTTAGTCATGTCAAGAATTAGTATAAATAGAGAGGTGACCTCTCTATTTATCACACACTCACTCACAATCAGTTGTAGCGCAATAGATGAGGAAGAAGAAGACACCAGGGATAGAAGAAAGATGTTACTGCTGTCGGGAGATCATCTTACTGTTTTGGGGTTTTACTCTTGGTGCTAATTCTATCTTTGAGGAAGTTGCGAGGTTTTCTCCATTTATGGTTTCCATGAGGAAAGACACTGTGTTCATTGTCTCTTGTGTTTGATTGTTGTGCTTGTTATTCTCTCAGTTAAGATCCTAATAATGCTAGCTTAATGTTAAAAATCTAACATGGTATCAGAGCTAACCTGAGAAGAAGACACTGTGCAGCTATGGGAACTAGGGATTCCTACTTTGTGGATCTTCCTCCACATATTTTTAGCAAAATAAGGTTGGATTAACTCTCCTCCTTAGGGCACATATTTCTGTCGAAGTAGAATCTAATTCTGAGGTTTTTCAATTTTGGACCCGACACTACTACCAGAAATTAGGGATTTTCACAAAAGAGGAATTTTTCAGCGAGACCAGGCCTGGATTGATATCCTTTTGAAAATCAAAGTTAGGGATCAATTTCAAAGCATTTGGTTGGACAGAACTCCAGAAAAGAAAAACCCTAATATGCTCCTGAACCAGTACTGCAGGATTTCAGCTCCAAATCTAGATCCGACATCTTGACCTGGTAAGATCTAAATCTTTTGTATTTCCATTTGAGGTTCTCAGTTAAGATGTCTCATCATACCAGGCTTGATGAAAAGCTTGAGGGAGCTGATAACTTGCAAGCCTGGAAGTATAGGATCTCCCTACTCATGGAAGAAAATGAGTTGGACTCCTACATCCATGAGGACGTTCCAGTTCCAGAGGGAGATGAGGCAAAGGAATTACATAAAAAGAATTTGGTTATGGAAAAGAGAATCATTGTTGATTATATAAAGGATCACCTCATACCACAAGTGTCCTCCCTCAAGACACCTAAATCTATGTTTGATTCCCTAACCAAATTGTTTGAAGGGAAGAACATAAACCAGAAGATGAATCTGAGAAATCAGTTGAAGAATGTGAAGATCCAGAATGCAGAGACCATCCAGTATTACTTCACAAGGGTTTCTCAGATCAAAGAACAATTGGAAGCAATAGATGAAGAAGTAGAGAATGTAGAGATTGTGATGACCACCTTGAATGGTCTCCCTAGATCATGGGACTCCTTTATTCAAGGAATCTATTCCAGAAAGAAGTTGTTCAAATTCAATAGACTGTGAGAAGAATGCTCTCAAGAAGAAACTCGAATAGAAGCTCAAGAAGAGAAGATGGGAAGTGAAGATCAAGCTCTCATAGTACAATACAAGAACTCTAGATCCAGCCACCACAGAATTAAGTACTCTCATCAAAAGAATAACTCTATAAATCCTAGAGATTTGTCTAAGTACATTTGTTATACATGTGATAAAAGAGGACGTTTTACTAGAGACTGTCCTAAGAATAATTGTAGCTCTCAAGAAGAAGGGAAACAAGAGAAAACATCATGCTCATGCTGCAGAGGATGATGAACCTTCCACAAAGAGAAAGAAACAAGTCAGTGATGATTCTTCAAGTGATGAAGAATATGTTTTGATTTCCACTCTCACGGTAACTATCACACATGGCAGCAATGATTGGATTATAGATAGTGGTGCTTCCAAGAACAAGAAAGGATTCAAGAAATCCTTTGTGAAATTATCTAAACATGAATCACCTCACAAGGTGAAACTAGGAGATGACTACTAGCATCCAATAAAAGGTAGTGGAGAATCCTCCTATAAGCTAGACTCTAGAAAGTCCATGAAAATGAAGGATGTATTGTTTGTACCAGGACTAAAGAAGAATCTCCTCTCCATATCTAAATTATATGCAAAAGGAATGAGGGTTGCATTTATAGATGGTCAAGTCATCATGTGGCCAAGAGGAAAGACTATCGATGATGCAGTAGTGATTGGGGAACAAGAAGGAGGCTTATACAAATTGAAGGACCATCTAGAACAAGATTTGGTCCATGACATAGTAGAGACAAATGAACTTTGGCATAGAAGGCTTGCACATGTGCACTACAGAGCACTACCTCTTGCAGACAAAGCTGTTGAAGGTCTCCCAAAAATGTAGACAAAACATGAAGGTGCATGCAAAGGATTTGCGAAAGGGAAGAACACAAAGAAGACATTTCCAAGTAGCGAAAGTAAGGCAAAAGGAATCATGGAAATCATCCATTCTGATGTATGTGGTCCAATGTCATCCAGTTCACTAAGTGGGTATGCATACTATGTTTCTTTTATTGATGATTTTTCTAGGAAGACATGGATCTACTTCATGAAGAATAAAGATTAAGTATTCAGGAAATTCAAGGAATTTAAAGCCTTGATCGAGAACCACACTGAAAAGAAGATCAAGACCTTTCGATCAGATAATGGTAGAGAATTCACTTCAAATGAATTCAAAGAGCTATGCAAAGACTCAGGGATTAAAAGGGAGTTGTCCACTCCTTATAATCCACAACAGAATGGGATTACAAAATGAAAGAACAGAACTATCATGGAAACTGAAAGAGCTATGCTTCATGATCAAGATCTTCCTATGCATCTTTGGGCAGAAGCAGCCAGAACAATGATGTATGTATAGAACCATACTCCACATAGAGTACTCGAGAATAAGACTCCTGAAGAAGTTTTCTCTGACAAGAAACCAGAATTCAGCCATCTTATAATATTTGGTTGTCTTGTGTACATACACATTCCAAAAGAGAAGAGGACAAAATTAGATCCTTCAGGAAAGAAGGGTATATTTGTGGGATACTCTAAAAGCTCAAAGGCTTATAGAATATACTTCCTAGGGTTCAATAAGATTGAAATCAATAGGGATGTGCCATTTGATGAAGACACAACTTACAACAAATCTAGAAAGAAACTCGCTGAAGAACCTGAAGAAGCAGAAATTACCAAAATTCATGATACAACCATGAATGAAGAAGTTTAAGAAGAAGATCAAGAATTTGAATATCCTCAAGAAACTATAGATCCACCTCTAGAGAAGAATCTGCATAAGAGGAAACTTGCTTGGGTACGTGAAATTATCCAAGGCGCAAAAAGATATGGAGATTTAGAAGAAACACCCAGAGGAAGAAAGAGAACTAGATCATGTTCTAGTTATGTAGCCTTACCATGTGATATTATTGATAAAGAACCTTCCAACTATGAAGAAGCCGCAGAACGAAAAGAATGGAAGGATGCTATGATAGAAGAGTATCAATTGATCATGAAGAATGATGTTTGGGATATTGTCCCAATACCAGAAGGGAAGTCCATTGTAACTTCCAGATGGATCTACAAGATCAAGAATGCTGCAGATGGAAGCATCGAGAAACATAAAGCAAGATTTGTGGTGTTAGGTTTCTCTTAGAAAGAAGGAATAGATTATGAAGAAACCTTTGCACTTGTATCCAGGTACACTTCCATCAGATCAGTACTTGCTCTGGATGCAGTGATGAAATGGAAGATACACTAGATGGATTTCAAGGTTGCTTTCTTGAATGGTGTAGTGGAAGAGGAAGTGTATGTGGAACAAACACTCGGTTTTGAGACACATGACAGAGAGTCTCATGTGTGTAGATTGAAGAAAGACCTGTATGGTTTGAAACAGGCACCCAGGACATGGTACGGTAGAATTGATGGTTTCCTATCCAGTTTGGGCTTTACCAAGAGTAAAGTAGATTCCAACCTTTACTACAAGGTTGAATATGGCAACCCAATGATACTTCTGTTGTACGTGGATGATCTGTTTGTAACAGGTATGGATGGGTTGATTGCTGATACAAAGAGAAAACTAGCTACCGAGTTCAAAATGAATAACTTGGGTATGATGCACTATTTCTTAGGCATGGAGGTGTGGCAGAATGCAGATGGGATCTTCCTTGGACAAGGGGAGTATGTAGTAGATATTCTGAAGAGATTCGAGATGATGTACTGCAAGGCCATAACCACACCTATGGCATCGAACCTGAAGCTATTGAGTGATGCTTCATCAGAAGCGGTTGATGCTTTGATGTATCATTAGATTATTGGGTCCTTGATGTACCTGATGAACATGAGACTAGATATTTTCTTTCCTATGAACACCTTGAGCCAATTCTTGATAGATCCAAGACATGTTCACTTGACTGCTACAAAGCATATTCTGAGGTACTTAAAGGGTACAGTTGATTATGGGCTCAACTATGAGGTGAATCCGAATATTAACCTAGAGGGTTATGTTGATTCAGATTGGGCAGGTAGTGCCATTGATAGGAAGAGCACTTCAGGATGCTGCTTCAATTTGGGATTAGGTGTGATCTCTTGGTTTAGTAGGAAGCAATCCTGTGTGGCACTGATTACAGCTAAAGCAGAGTATGTTGCAGCTTGTTCAACTAGTTATGAGGCAGTATGGCTAAGGAAGCTACTACCTGATTTATTTGATCTCTAGTTGGATGCTACTTGTATACATTGTGACAACAAGAGTTGCATAAATTTGTTAGAGAATCCAGTGTTTCATGACAAGTCAAAGCATATCGAGATCAAGTATCACTATATTAGGGATATGGTGCAGAGAGGAGTAGTGAAGCTCCATTATGTTGTGAGGGAGGAACATATAGTTGATGTATTGATGAAGCCATTGGCTAGAGTGAAGTTTGAGTAATTTAGGGAGAAGCTTGGTGTTCTCCAGATCAAGGTTTCCTCCAAGAGAAGGTGATGAAGACCGAGAGCCATTCTGACATGGTGAGAGGATTAGTTCCTTCCATGGTTAGATGTAAGGTTTGATCCATTTTGTCACGATGAGAGGATTGGTTCCTTACATGTCAGATATGAGTGCTAAGCCATTCTGATGTGACTATAGAATTGGTCTCTACATGATTAGATGTAAGTGCTAAATGCCATTCTGGGAATGGAGGTGCTTGGTTAGTTACTAGGAAAACTCAGTCTAGGACTGAGAGCCATTCCGATTTGATAGAGGGATGTGTTCCCACTTGATCAGATGTAAGGAATGAACCATTCTATCATGGTTAAAGGATTAGGTTCCTCCCATGTTAGATGTGAGTGTTGGCCATTCTGACGAGTAGGTCAGATGTAAGGGCAGATGCCATTCTCTGGGAGAATGGAAGCGCCTGGTCAGTTACCAGGTAGCTCAGTCTAGGACTAGGGGCCATTCTAATCTAATTGTAGGATTGGTTTCTACATGATCAGATGTGAGTGCAAGCCCTTTCGATGCGGTGCTTTTGAGCATGGTCATATGTAAGTGCAGAGCCCTTTCGATGCAGTGCTTTTGAGCATGGTCGATTGTAAGTGCTGAGCCTTTTCGATGTGGTGCTTTCGAGCATGGTAGACTATAAGTGCTGAGCCTTTCCGATGCGGTGTCTTTAGACATGGTTAGATGTAAGTGTAGAGCCTTTCTGATGCAGTGTGCTTGCACATGGTTGAATATAAGTGCTGAGCCATTCTAGCGCGATGTGTTTACACATGGTCAGATGTGAGTGCTTGGGCTTTCTGACAAGATGAGGTCAGATGTGAGTGCTGGGCATGCCTTTTTGACAAGATGAGGTTAGATGTAAGAGATGGGTGGGCCATTCTGAATTAAGTGTCAGATATAAGTGTTGATGAACACCTACACGAAGGGTAGGCCTATAGGACTGATTCTATAGAACTTCCTTTGACGAGAAGAATCGAGAGATAGCATGATGATGATGATATAGACTTGATGATGATCCAAATCAAGTGATGATCCAAACTTGATGATGATCTAGATAAAGTGATGATCCAAAGTTGATGATGATACAGTGATGATCCAGTGGTTGTGATGATGCAGATCCTGTGATGAAGAAGACTTGGAGAAGAAGATGACTTGAAGATGAATAAGACCTGAAGATGATGATGACTTGAAGATGAAGAAGACTTGAAGATGAAGACAACATGAAGATAAAGACAGCTTGAAGATGACGATGTTGAGATGATCCAGTCAATATAGAGAAGAAGAACAGTGCTAAAAATTGTGTCAAAAGAATACCTTCCTAGTTAAGAGGGAGTGTTGATGTAAATGTAACTTTGGAATATATTCACCTATGTATCTTGTGTATTGTACCCCGATGTTTATTCCAGGATGTGTCTATAATGTAATTGAGTCATGTCATGCCCTGATGTTCTGATCGAGAGGATCTATAATGTAAACAAGTCATGTCAAGTCATTGTGGGTAACCCTCCTATTGTCTAAGGGTTAAAGTCCCCATAGTTTCAGGGCACTAGGGTTATTAGACTCTCCTAGAGAGGTCGGCCCTAGTAGGGTTTTATTCATGTCAGGAATTAGTATAAATAGATGGGTGACCTCTCTATTTATCACACACTTACTCACACTCAGTTGTAGCACAATAGCTGAGGAAGAAGAAGACAATGGGGCTAGAAGAAAGAGGTTACTACTGTCGGGAGATCATCTTACTATTTTTGGTTTTTATTCTTGGTGCTAATTCTATCTCTGAGGAATTTGCGGGGTTTTCTCCATTTATGGTTTCCCCTAGGAAAAACATTGTGTTCATTGTCTCTTGTGTTTGATTGCTGTGCTTGTTATTCTCTCAGTTAAAGATCCTAATAATGCTAGCTTAATGTTAAAAATCTAACATAGATGTGGTCCCATTGGATATCTGTGGTATTGTGGTTGGTAGCCCATGTTTGTATGATAGGAAGGCTCTGTTTTATAGGGAAGATAACATGTATCATCTCATTAAATATGGTATTGAATATTGTTCGTGCACATCGCATGAAAACTTATCTTTCTTTAGTTTCTGCAAATCAAATGAAGAGGTTGTTAAATGCAAGTAATATATTTGTTCTTATGATAATAAAATAAAAAGATGTTGAACAAACCAAATATTCTAAAGTTTGTGATCGAAAAATTAAAAAGGACTTGATTAAAGTGGTATCTAATTATGATATTTTTTTTCATGAACCTAAAGGGTTACCTCCTAAAAGGGAAATTCAACATGAAATTCATTTACAACAAGATGCACCACTTAATATTGGTATGTTCATATATTTCATGATTGAGAATGTAGATATAAAGAAATAGGTTCAGTAATTGCTTGAGAGAGGAGACATTCGGCTAGGTTCCTTGCTATGTGGTTCACCGATTATTTTGGTGCAAAAGAAGGATGACACATGGCGTATGTGTGATGATTACAGGGAACTGAACAAAATCACAATAAAGAACATATATCATGTTCCTTGAATTGATGATATTTTGGATCAGCTTATGAATGCAATGTTTTTCACTAAGTTAGACTTACTAAGTGGCTATCATCAAATATGTATTCATGACAATGATATTTGGACTTCTGCTTTTAAAACTAAATAGGGATTGTATGAATGGATGGTAATTCACTTTGGGATTTGTAATGCACCTGCAACATTTATGAGGGTGATGAATGATGTGTTTAGGCCCTTCATTGATGACTTTGTCATAGTATACTTAGATGATATTTTTATTTTCAGTCGAACTTGGGAAGAGCATGTCAAGCATGCAAAACAAGTATTGGATGTACTTGTAAAGGAAAATTTGTACTTAAATATGTCCAAATGTGAGTTTGGAAAGGAATATTTAGTTTATATAGATTATGTTGTAGGGGGTGGTGAACTGAATATTAATCCCTCTAAAGTGGATGTCATTATAAATTGGCCTAATCCAAATAATGTAACTGATGTAAGAATATTTTTGGGAGCATCCCAATGTTGGAGGAAGTTCATTGAAAACTTATCCTTCATAGCTTCTCCTTTACATGCTTTAACAAACATGAACACAATCTTTTAGTGGGAAAGCAAGGAACAAAAAGCCTTCAACACAGTAAAAGAAAATATCAGCATAACTCCATTACTTTAACTATTGGATCTACAAAAACCATTTGAGATAGAAACTAATGCTAGTGGTTATGTAATGGGGCCAATATTAATGCAACATAAGAAAATGATATGCTATCATTTTGAAACCTTCTCTAAAAAAAAATCAACTATCCTACCTATGACAAAGAGATGTATGCATTAATACAAAGTGTAAAGAAGTGAAAAAATTACCTAATGTGTAAAGAAACAATCATACATATAGATCATCAACCACTACAATATCTATAATGACAAACTAAGCTACAACAATCAAGGCATATCAGGTAGATGGGTTTCCTACAACAATTTCAACTGGTTATTAAGTATAAGAAAGGAATTCAGAACAAATTTGTAGATATGTTATCTAGATCTCCAATAAATGCTTCTATTTTCATTCACAAAGTACTTTGGTAAATTCAAGTTATGTTGAACAATATACCAAGGATGAAGAATTTAAAGAAGTATATGAATCAATACGACATGGATATTAGAATGAATAATTAAACTATCATATAAATGACAAGTTGTTGTATCATATTGGAAAAATCTATATTCCTCAAAGTGAAATAGTGCATGTGATAAGAGAAGCTCATACTTCTCTCATTTTATGACATTTTGGAGTAGGAAAAACTGTAGAAAAATTACAAAAGTTTTGTTATTAGCCTCGAATGAATGATACTGTGTCAAAATATGTAAAAGGACATGTCATGTGTGCAAAAAGTAAACGAAGTAATAGAAATTTAGGCTTGTACACTCCACTTCCAGTTCCTTCTCTCCCATGGGAAAGTGTTTCAATAGATTTTGTAGGAGGGTTATGAATGTCTAGAAAAGGACATGATTATCTATATGTTGTTGTGGATAGATTCAGTAAAATGTACATACTTATGCTTTGTAGAAAGCTGATCACAACTAAGATGACTGCTCATTTGTTCTTTCAAAATTTATGGGTCCATTTTGGACTTCCTACTTCTATTATATTTGATCGAGAGTCCCGCTTTCTTGGGAAATTTTGGTCATCTTTATGGGAAATTATGGACACAAAGCTAAAAAAAGAATAGCTTTTCATACACAAACTAATGGAAAAAATGAAGTGGTCAACTGAACCATTGTAGATATTCTTCAAGGGTATTGTTCCAGTCATCCTAAGATTTGGGATGAAGAGTTGCATTATGTTCCAACATGGATACAACAAATCCATACACTCTTCAACACAAAAGTCTCCATTTGAGACATGTTTTGGGTATTTTCCAAAGTCTCCCTTAGAATTTGTTTTTGGGAAAGGTTCGGTGGAATGTGAACAAGTTGATGTGGATAAAGATCAAAAGTTTATTCAATAGAACCAATTGATTTATCAAACAATGTAGGAACAATTGGAATCAATTCATGCCAAGTACAAAGAATGACATGACAAGCATAGGGTAGATCATCATTTCCAAATTGGTGACCAAGTATGGATTCATATCAACAAATATTGACTTCAAGATGAAGGTATAAAGTTGAAACCTATCATGTATGGACCTTTTACAATTTTGGATAAATTTGGGAATAATTCTTTTCAGTTAGAATTGCCTCCTTATATGAAAATGTATTCCATTGTTGATGTGGAAAACGTGAAATTGTATGAGCCTCCTATGATTATAGATCAATGTATAGGTTCAAGTACCTTCCGTGGACAAGTTTTCTCCTAAATATCTCAATGAACATCAGGAATATATAATACTTGATAAGAAGGTCATATCTTCACGAACATGTGACGTAGAATTTTTTTATCTGGGGATGAAAGGAATTCATCCAAGAAAAGCATGGTGGCTAGAGACCAGAAGAGTGAGGGAGATGTACCATCACCTATTTTCTTAATGATTTCGTGCTTTTGGTGTCCCAAAAGCTTCCCTGTGGGAAGGTTTGATTTAAGATGATCTCAAAATTTGATTAGAATGAAAGTATCAAAAAATAAATTAAAGCTTATAAGTATAAATAGTTCATCAAGATATTTTCAACAACGTTCATTTCGTGCAAAACGAAATCTGGATGTAAAATTTATTGGGTTTTGAAATCTCAACAAAAATGTTAAAATGTGGTAAAAGGGGACAAAAAGGGGGTCCATGTGGCACACCCATAGGGTTCCACTTGGTAGGTACAGTTAACGTATGAATGCCATGTGGTAGCACCATAGGGCTCCATGTGTACATGTAATGACTTGGAAGGATTACAGGTGGACCAATAATAGTGTGAAATGTGGCAATGAGCTGGAATACAAGGTTACATGTGGGATAATCAGGAAATTCCACGTGGCATCCCTATTGGCATGTTATTGTAAAGGTTTTTAAAATTTGGTGGAGAGCACGGGGATCAAACCCACGACCTTCAGTTCGTCAACGACCCCATAGAGCCATCCTAGCCATGAGTTCCCATAACGGTTCTTGATAACATAAGGTGCAAGGTTGTATTTAAAATTTTAAAAATTGATTTTAGTCCTAAAAATGGGGTTGTGTGACCTCCAAAAATGCGCCCCAAACCCTTTTTAAACCATAAAATTTTAAACATGAGACACATTTTTGTTGCATAGTTTCCAAGACAAGGTACGTGCACGAATACCAAAATAGTTATAGGGTATTAATGGGAACATATATTGATGTGGGAAATCCATACAATTCTTGCTTTTCGAGGTAGGGCATTTCTCGATTTGCATGTTAAAGGAGGTTTCAGGAAAACCTAGTTGAGTTTATAAACATTTTTCTTAGAATTTCAAGATGTACACATTGGTGTAGTTTGTTTACGAGTTTGAATCATATAAAACAAAAGTGGTTTCAGAACTCCTGTATGTAAGATTTTGAAGACTTAATAATACTGGCCTTCCCATTGGAATTGGAATGGAGACATATCATAGTAGGGGTGAAATCCGTTATCAGTTCTTGTCTTTCGATTTCATTGTTTGCATACTGTTTATTTTCTTATGTGTATATTTTATGTTAGAATATTGTGAACATATGAAATAATATCATAACACAATATAAAAAATGGAAAGAATTACTAGTTTATTCTTCTATCTACCAAGCAACATAAAACATGAAAATAAAATTAGAAAAAAGGGAACAACAAGAGAAAACCGATATACGTCGTTCTCTCAATATGGGCTACGTCCATGGGAAGGGTTGCATCTTCCTCTATTCTGAAAATAGATCTCCAAGATTGCATGGAATCCTCACATATGCATCACATCAATCTCCATCACCCAATCATGTCACAATCATGTGTGAACAAATGACATACACAACATGTGATGTGTGATGAACTCCAATCAACACATCCCCAAAAGGGTCTCCTTCACCTCTCTTATATATCAAGATATTTAGATTACAATACATCCCATAACACATGTGGGATAAATGAATTTCCACCTCTTTATATAGAGAATGGTTACAAAGTATATAATTATAATGATGCATGTGGGATAACTCTATTTTATAATATTAGATTTATTTTATTCCTTTAAATGATATGTTACCAATATACCACATAAGTCATCATTACATATTCTAACACTCCCCCTTAATGATGACCAAGAGAAAGAATACAAATGGAAGGAAGGTGGAAACACATCAACATCCCCCTTGATGACAACTTCCAGAATGCTCCATACGATGCGAATAAAAAACACACTTCACCTCATGGACTTGATGAAGAAATCATCCACTTCTCATAAAACTGCATCCAAACCAAGTTGTATGATGAACGTTTGCATACCACAACAATGTATAGGCAATATAATAGAACATCTGGATGCAAAATAATCACAACTTGTTACTCAACTGATAGCTGAAGAACTCTGCAATAGACTGTATGACGAAGACAAGAACCCTGGATCTATACATCAAAACAATCTTTAGAGAGCTCTTACTGAAGATTACATTGCGAATAAAAGACCCAAATGGTATTACTATCAAAACATGATCCAAGCAGATAGTCTTCACAACATAACTAAAAGATGCATGAACAGTAGAAGATGGATGTCCATCACACAACATTACCAAAATATTGTGATATAATATGATAAAATTCAACATTACATTCCTTCTTAACATCAACCATCTTTGTTGCAGTCAAGGATAAGTTGAAAAGAGGAACAATGCTGAAAAACTAGAGATCCGCAACCATCATATGCTTAAATAAGAAAGGAATAACATAAGAAAACTATCCCACAACATAGATAGCTAATATGCACAAAAAAACTTCCAAGATTAGAGCATATAATAAACATGACAAGCCCAAAAATCATAAGAGATGATAAAACGACATTGCTCAAGAATATATAAATAATAGGAATTGATTCTATGCAAGACCATATAAATTTTGAGAAAAAAATTATGAAGAAAAAATACATGATGTGATATAATACATAGAGGAGCATAAACATGGGACAACATAATAGATACCGATATAGAATAATGAGCCAAGATATCACTTAAATATATGAAAACATATAGTCATCAAGCAACTAATCTTAAGAACATGTTTATTTCTTGTTAACACCATGTTAATATTCAAGAGATGAATTCCCTAAAAATGGCAATGCTTCCATATAGGAACGTTAGAGACAAGTAGGAACAAGGAAACCTCTGCAATTATAAGAATAGAAATATCAATGCAACAAGAACAATGTTCTCATGACAAAGATTTCAATATTATAAGATGTTTCAAAGACATATAAACATTGAGTAAAATATGATAGAAACAAACATGGCATGATATATATGAAAATAGATCAAAATGTTTAACATGATCAACATATAGCAGATTATGATCAACCCATTATACCACATAGATTCAAAAAATTGATTTTACTCAAGAAATCAATTAGCAAGAGCATATAATGATCATAAAGAGATTGCTTATAAAAACTATGAAATTGATTTAAAAAAAATGTCAGCAATAACATATAAATAAATCAAATAATGATCACAAGATAACACATATAGAAACATCATTATCATTATTAGAAGAGTGAGACCATGTTTTGAGCAAAAAAAAATGATCAAATAAAAAAATAATATCACTTATAGATATGAAAATAAAGCCATTAAGCAACTAAGTCCTAAGCATAGATTTAATTCTTGATGTCATCATTACCATACTAGAGATCCATGCCCCAGAAAATGTCAAAACATCTTCCACACTACAAACAAGGTTATAGACGTAAACAAGAATAAGTCAACCTTTGTAACCATGATGAATAACAACAGAAACATTAATGCAAAGAGATCAAGAAGCTCATGACAATAATTTCAAGATAATAGATGAATAAAAACTGAATTTTCTCACCAAAACCGAATCCCAACAACTGCTAAAAGATGAATCTCTCACTCTACAGCAGAAAAACGAAAGCTGGAAACAAAAATGAAAAATTTAAAATAACCATAACATGGTGAATATTTCCCGGAAGTTTTAATATAACCTATTTATGGAACTAGAGAATTCATTCTACACACACCTCGTAAACAAAATTGAAATTTGGGCACTCAATCAAAAGATATATGCTTTGCAATATTTCCGTTCGTATGGAAAATTTCTGAAAAATAATTGATTTTAAATCACCAATATCTTCACTTTTCGAATAAAAAATCAGATGATATTTTTTTATGAAATTGAGTATTTTTGCGAGAGGAACTCATATATGCAATTTATTTCTTAAAAACTACACATAAAGTGTTAAAAAAAGATCTGAAAGTCGCTACCCATTTTTAACATTAAACAGTTCCCCACAAGGGTTAGGGTTTGAAAGAAAAAAATCAAATATGTAGAATAAATCCCGTATCTAAAAAAATACCACGTGATTATTATAGATCGGGTCACAAAACCAAAAAATAAATAAAAAACCCAAGTAAAATCATGAACATATGTTGCTTGAAAATAAAAAAGTAAAAATTTATCGAAGAAAGTAGAGCATATCAACCTGCTTTGATACTACGTCCATGAGAAGGGTTGCATATTCCATTATTGTGAAAATAGATCTCCAAGATTACATGAAGTCCTCACATATGCATCACATCAATATCCATCACCCAATCATGTCACAATTATGCGTGTACAAATGAAACACACAACATGTGATGTGTGATGAACTACAATCAACAAATACCGAAAAGGGTCTCCTTCACCTCTCTTATATGACAAGAGATTTGGATTACAATACATCCCATAAAACACGTGGGATAAATGAATTTCCATGTCTTGATATAGAATCATGGTTACAAAGGATATAATTACAATGATGCATGTGGGATAACTCTATTTTATAATATTAGAGTTACTTTATTCCTTTAAATGATATTTTACCAATATACCCCATAAGTCATCATTACATATTCTAACATTTTAAGTATTTAAAAATTTAGTTTTTAAGCTTGTTTATGAGTTTTTAACATACACATTTCACATGCAATTTTTGTGGTTAAAAAGTTACTGAAATTTAAGATCATGTGTATGAGTCATGGTTATTTGCCACTGCTTCCTCTGAATTGAGAAAACTGCTTGAATCTTTTATGCAAAACCGTGTGAATCGTATGAGAAAAAGTTGTAGATATTGAGTATGAAGAGACATTCTGCAAGTTTTCTTCAATGAGAACTCAATTTGGGACAATTTATCCCTTATGTGCATGATGTTTTTGTACTAATGCATTTTCTTCATGACTTTGATCTTGAACGAATTCTCTAATTCATAGTAAGAAATTATTGACCAACTCTTCTTCTAGGCATGTGAAAGGATGTTCTTTAGTTGAGTGGTTGATCAAAACTTATGCATATCCCAAAATGGTAGGGTTTGTGCAAGTATCTATATATGTGAATATTTTATTGTAGGCCATATGTTAGGAATATTTTGAATAAATGATGCATGGAATAGGAACTATTGTAAGCACATACATGAAAGTGCCATTCTTTAGTGTGGTATAATGATTGTTTCTATCCTCTTATTTTTCTTCAAAAAAAACCTTTTGTTCCTACAATGTTTTTATTTATGCAATACTTTATTGTAGTAAGCACACCATGGCTTCTCTCATTTTTAATTTCCATCATTAGGGTCATAATATTCAGGATTGAATCCTTGATTTTTGTTCCTTTTTTCCCCTATATGGAGAATTTTTATTAATTGATACCTTCTTACTTCAATTGGTTGCAAGTGCATAAAAATTGATTTCTATTGGACAATGCAATGAACCTGAATAAGATTTAAGGCTCACTAACTCTATTACAGAAATTTTTAATTAAACTAGCTAATAGGCAGAGCAATTTGCGAGCGAAATGAGTGAATAGAATGGGGTTTAGGTAATATCAACAAGGAAAGGGAAGGGTCCTAAAATTTCACTTTCCTAATCACAAATTTTTGGGTCCTTTTAGGTTTCAAACATCATCCAGTCTGAAGCCTACTACCAGGCTCTTAGGAGTCCCAACATATGCCTACTACAACCCTTACAATACAGTCACCAATAAAATAGTGGTTATAATGAGGATTAGGTATATGTTAATTATTCTATTATGTATAATTAATTGTAGGATTTACATAACATAAAAAGAAAAAAAGGAATCTTAATGCTGCATTAGTAAAAATAGATCTTAGGACAACTCACTAGTTCCATCGTTTGGATTTCCCAAATAGGTGGAGGAGAATAAAAATTATTTGTTTCAGACATTGGATCCTTATATAAACATGTTAAGAACATATCAGAATAAGAATGACTGAATTTAGTGACATATAGGTCGAATTATGCATCATACAATACAACTAGTCAATTCTAGGTGCAAATCTAGATAAAGTTGGATTAAACCAAGTAAGATTCATTCATTCTGATTCATATTGTTATGAAAATTGCAAATCATAATATTAAAATCAATAAAATCCATGTGAAGTATAAATAACTCTCAGGAATGGCTTACAGAGGCTTCTTTAGAAAGATGTATTAATACAATGCCTTGGGAAGCTACAATCACTGAAAACCTTGGAGATTCAAACCCTAATATGTCTTCAAGAATTGGGGAAATTTAGGAGGGTCCATCTAAAAAATTGTAATTAATGTCTAAAATCCACTAATTCCCACTCATAGCTCCAACTCCAATGCTCAGACAAGAAGGAAGCTCGTTTAAAACTTCAATATCCGAATGGGAGACTCTCCAGATTTGCAAGGGGATCCAAATTGACTTGAGGATGAATTCAAGAAATAAAATAATACTCCATTAATGGCAGCACCAGATTCATGAAAAAATATGGAACACAATTTCTGAGGGGAACATAACCCAAGGATCAATTGGGGCACATCTCTCAACCATTGAGTAGCAAAGCTCTGAAGACAAAATTAGAATGACCAAAAGTTGTGAGAGGAGTGTGACATCATTATTTTATAAGAAACATGGCCTATAGGTAGAATTCACTCTTCACATGGACCATTGTCCTCAACCAATGTGCCCTCACGACTGAAATTGGAACTTTCTTGCTTTTCCACTGACATGCCCCTTTTCTTCATTTGGAAACTATGCCCTCCTGATTTTAGACTGACATGCCTTTTCTCATTTTCAGAAACTATGTCCTCCTGCTTTTAGGATGACTTTCATTTCTCTTTTTTGGAAACCGCAACCTCTAAAGTTGCCCACTTTCCATCCCGATAGCTTTTCTGCACTTTCATGCTTTGTGCATTGCTTTTCTGACTGATTTCTTTTTATGTTGCTTTGTATATTTTTCCTGGATTTATGGATTTTATTTATTTTCCCTGGATTCCATTGAAAATGAGAACTCATTGGGTCAACAAGGCCCCATGCTCCACCTTAGTCACCAATCACATGTATTAGAAGTAAAAATTGAAATAAATTCATATTAATAATGAAATATTTATAATCCTAAGTTTGACAACTTTAAACACTATGGGTAATTATTTTATCAAAATGACCACATCATTAATTAGATTATTATTCCACTAAGAATCATAGGGTTCTCAAGGGCCAGGGGATTAACATGGTGTTATTAAGAAAAAATGGGGACATTACAGTCCTCCCTCCCCAAATTTGCATATCCTCAAACAAATAAAAAGATGCATGATGAACATAAGCACTTCCTCCAACATGTTGCTTCAATATTATAGTTATTAGAATTTGAATTCCATTTAGATATTCAAGAAAATAGTTCTAGCAATGTTTGCAACAAATGAATGGAGAATGAAGATACAAACTGAAAAAAACAAAGCACATATTAACCAGAAAAGTATTTCTTAGGAATTCACAATATCATTCATAATAATGAATTTGGTGTTACGATAGTTTACAAATAGGAAGAATTTGAATGAATTAGGGAGCAATTCGAATCGACCATGTGGATTTGATTGTATCTAAATGAATCTCTAACTCATATTGCCTCAATCAACATCATAGTCCAACATCAACTACCACATGTCCAACCAACTCAATCAATCAGTGATAGCAAGTTAACTCAGTGCAATTGAGAGTGGTAGGTGGGAAAAGGTGCCTACTCCACATGCAACCATGCATTATCCATGCAAATGTTGCGCTAGCTAATTGATTGTGAACTAACTAAAAGTAACTAGGGGATAGCTAATACTGACTAGTACTAACTCCAACTAACTGAAGTAGGTTGGTGTCGGGACTCCCAGTGGCTCCTAAAATGTAGGGATCAGTCTAGGAGGTGCCCAAACTGATGCATTCACATGAAGTAAGTGGAATTTAACCTCTAGCAGTGTTCCCCACACTCCAGTGACTGACAACCCAAAATTTTGCGAAAAATTTAAAATTTTTCATGTAACATAAAATGTTCATATTTGTCACTATCTAAGGACCAATAACTGCTAGTGGTTACTTCAAACAGTAGTATTAGAATCTAACATTATAAATATTTAGTTCTAAATGATTTATTTGTTTACCTTGATAGTACTATGTTATGAGTGTTAAAATTTAGCAGTTATGTTCAAAATGACAGGCAAGGAAACTATAGTTGAACTTGATACTAAGTGTGCTTTTATTGTATTATAAAAAAATAGGAAAGAACTTTAGTTGATATCAAGGATTACTTATCTTACATCTAATGCAGTGAAGTGATGCTTCTTTTACAGGTTCTAAACATGTAAGCAGTTTTGTTACCAGTATTTCTCGATCGATATTATCATTCAGCTAGCATAGAAATGAATGCTAGTTAAATTGTTTGTTTTGCAGTTTGACCAAGTAAGAGGTATTGTTGATATTTTTATTGTTATAAACCTTTATAAATTCTTGTAAAACACTATTGTAATGAAATGGATTTAGTTCAGTTATGCTTATTGCCACAGTACTTGTTCAATTAACTTTCCTTTTGTGTTTTTTAGTTATAAACTTGTATTTAATTCTAGATGGAGCATCTTATGGATAGATCTACTTATGCCATTAAGATTACGGTAACCTATGAAGTTTATGAACTACAAGATATATTAAATATACTTGCGACCAAAACTACACATTTACTATTAGTATTTGGTATAAAGTACTCTTTATAATTATTCAAGTTCTTTCTAACATTTTAATTATTTTATTCCAATGATTCTCCTTTAACCAAGTGTTAGTATTTTATATCCCTTTATATCAAATTCACATTTTATATGCATTTTTATTAACAAGGCATATATTCATAATTTTAAATCCATGAATAGACTAAGTCCTGGTTCAAAATTTCTATGATTAAGTATTTTTATAATGTTGGTTCATCCTCCATTGTTTTGGTGTCTTACTAAAACCAATAGAAAAAATTATTTAAAAAGGAGCGAGAATATGGATAATCATTTGCTAAGGTTTAAGCTTACTTTTTAAACCCTAGTCTCTCGTGAATACCTCCCATATTTTAAGTTTTTGGTTTAAATAAATAAAATCCAAATTCATAGCATATGAAATCAAACCATTGCAATCATATGGTTTTTGACCTTTACGTGCAGGTTAAACGAGAATTGGAACTATATTATGAAACCCATATCTCACAAATTATTTGGAAGACACGTGGTTGGTGTTCAATGATTAGGGTTTAGTTGACTTTGGAGGCAATGAAAGGCTTGTCCTTAACCCTAAATTGCATTACAATTCTTTTGTTTTTCAGTGTTGTGGAGTGAGTAGCCGCAGGATCACGGCCGCAAGACTTATTGTCACTCCAATGAGTGTAAGATTCCTTGCCAGGGTCATTCCTTCTCTCTGTAAGAGATTAAGTAACTTCTGAAATCAAATTTGAATGATACTCTTTAGCACCATTACCCTAGTTTCTCAATTGTCTCTCCTGTTGATAAATTTGACCCTGCGAGTACGTTTCACTAATGCAGTGTGGTGATAGTTGTTTTGATGGAGTGAGCTTGGATCTTGACTGTAAAAAGGAACCTAGTAGTGAGTAATAGGTTCTATGTTTTTACTGTTCATTCCCTAGAGTGGGTTTGAACCTTACTTCGTCATGGCTTGGGACTTCTCACTTGAACACTACGAGTGCGTTTATTTTGATAGTGCTCTACGAAGGATGCTAGGGTTAGCTCACAACTTCCAAACAACTACGCAGCTCTCTTGGGTAGGAAATGATTTTGTTTAAAAACTCTTCTGCATAATATAAATTTATTCTTTTGTGAAATTTGTGTAATTAACAACTTGGATTTTTATTTGTGCAGGCTCTCAAATGACGGCTCAATTTTGATAAAATCCACCAACAGAGCTTCCATGATGGCATTCAAACTGGCAAGCCTCAATTTCACCTAAGGTTCTCCTGTACTTGTTGTATTGAATTTTTAGGAAGGTTCTTCCGCGTGATTCATGGTTACTGGTTTGGCCATGGCTAATTAAATGCTCTGTTTGTTTTCAAGCCCTAGTGGTTGTTTTGTAAAGAAAGGATGTGGGATTTCATAGCTGGGATTTAATGAATTAAATTGTGATCCCTTTTTGGCCATGGTTAAATTATAGTGATGTTGTTTGATATCGGCTTTAAGCTGTGACTTAATTGAATATGCCATTGGGCTGTTATACGAGGATTTGATTAGGGTTTAAAAATCCCTAATGGATGTTCTTGTAGAACTTCCTTTTGGAAGGCTTTCGTAACCGAAACAGATGTTTGGTTTTTAAGTGAACTCTGTTTGTATGTAGATACTTTTATTTAGGATTTTAAGTCTTGATTGGTGATGTAAAAGGCCGTAGGCCGAGACTATGTCTGTTCAGATTTGTTTTTGATATTAAAAGCATTCTTACATCTTAAAGTTGAATTAATAGTATCTCTATTTGGATAATATCTATATAATGTGATCATTTTAACTATTTTTATTGTTATTTACCTTTCGGGGGTTTAGGGTTAATTAAATTAGTTTTGTTTCTCTTCAAAAGAATTATGATTTGAGGGATTTTGATAGTAGAATTATTTGATAGTAACATAATTATTGATTTAGAAATGAATTCTGGAAATAAAATAGAGAAATGATATTAATTGCATAAATTTACCTCTTTTCTGTATTTTGGAATATACTATTAGGTTTTGATATTTATAAATTGTGAATTTATTTTATTTTAAAAATAACAGTTCTTTACAAACCATAATTCCTCTCTAAATAATTATAAAGTTAGTTTTCATTTTTCTATTAACCCTAGTTTTGCATTTTCACTTAGGTGCACTAAGTGGGTAACTGTTAACCTTATATGACTGTCTTTGTTAAGTTAAACTAGATCTTAATAGTTACCTGTTTCTATATTATCTATTTATGATTAACATACTAGATTATGATAATTTGTAAATTTTTTTGGTTTTACTGTGTTAAATATTACACATACCAGTGTGTAATACCTAGGCTCTTTCCTCTATCTTTATTTAATTTGTTTAAGTACTTTAAGTAAATAATACAAATACAACATAGATCCTATAAACAATTTATACAAAAACCCTGTAGAAAATAACCATTTGCATCTGCATACATACTTTATTGAATACACTGTTTGAAAATAAACTAACCTACTGTACTAGAGTACTACCTTGCAAAAGGTGTGGAAAAATACAGTTTAGTTATTTTCTTCCTATGTATTAATTAACTCACAAATTTCACTACTTATTTACCCAAATCTATCTAGTTACTAACTTTCACAGCATATACATTTCTCCTATCTATCCCTAACAGAAATAAAACATAAACATACTATATCATTGATAAATCTTAAACTTTCCAGATACAGTAAATAATTAAATGACTGAACCTAACAAGTAAAAAAAAACTGGAAGTATAGACGAGGTGACAATAGCTTAAGGAACATGTTCCTCCCAACAACCTCTTGGAGAAGAGCTGAACTGCAATTTTCAGGACCCCCGAGCTTATCTCCTAGTCCACCTGGTAGAAGTACTGGGTGAGAGATGTAGTCTAGAAATCCTTTGCAACTCCATTGCGTGTTCAGCAGTAACTCAGTTCCTCTTACAGCAGTATGAACTCAGCTTATAATAGCTGCACTAGTTTAGGTCTTCAACACTTTTCCACTCAAACTTACTTCAGCTAGTCCCCTCCATCGAATTCTCTTGTGTACTTCATTTACTCATAATGATCACAATCCAGAAAATGAGCAGCCTTAGCTGTCTTCAATGGGAAGTTTTATTAGCATGCCTAGGTCTTTTGGGTGAGTTATTACTTAATGAGCCACCTACTCTTATTCCACTTTCTTTGGGAATCATGACCACAAAAATAGGGAATTTTCCACGTGCAACAGCTAGAAGTAGTTTGAGGATGCTTCCACATGTCAATCTGCTCTCAACCCAGCCTCCTCCATCGAGTGACCATTAAAACACTCATTTAACAGCTTCCCTAAGCTGTTGTCTCATCTTTCAATTATTTATTAATAAAATATTATGCAATTACATTAAATTATCCTTGACCCCACTTGGTCATTAATTACAAAATTTAACATAAAATGTAACATAATGTTTCTTAAAACATAACAATGTTTTGCAAATTGGGGCATGTGACATACACACCCTCTTAATTTATAACGTCGTCCTCAATGTTATTTATTCTTCGTCCTCATAATTTCCCTGAAACAGAATTGGATATGCATCTTGCATATGACTTTCCAATTCCCATGTGGCTTCTTCTAGACTAAGGTGATTCCATTTCACCTTCACCTGACCAATGGTGCGATTTTGAAGCAAGATCTCGCTCCTTTCAAGGATACAATTTGGTTCCACCAGAAAATCTCCTTCAGGCTCCACCTGCACATCACTCTAGTTAATAACATGAGTAGCATCATGTACATATTTTTTTAACATAGAAATATGAAAAAATTTATGAACCTTTAAGTTTGGCAGTAAAGATAACTAATATGCCACCTATCCTATCCTGGATAATATTTCAAAATGTCCGCAATATCGGGGTGCTAACTTAGCACAACTTCCTAATCTCAGAGAACTCTTTTTAGGTCTCACCTTAATAAAGATATGTTCACCTACCTGGAACTCCTTTTGAGTTCATTTAATATCTTCTTGACTTTTCTGTTGATCTTACGCAACTTTCAAGTTACCTTGCACCTGTTTTACAATTAACTCCATCTCTTTTAATAATTCAGGTCCTAATATTATCCTGTCAACTAGATTACTTCATGAGATGGGGGTATTTCACTTCCTGCCATACAAAATTTCAAAAGGACTATATCATGATGATTCTTGGTAGTGATTATTGTAAGCAAACTCTACTAAGTGTAAGTAATCTTCCCATTTACCTAGCTATTCTTTTACATACATTCTGAGCATATCTTCCAATACCTAATTCACTCTTTCAGTCTATCCATTTATTTGAGGATGGAAAGAGGTACTGAAATTTAATGTAGTATTTAGTCCCTTAAACAAAGACTTCCAAAAGTTACTCATAAACTTAGGGTCTCTATTTGAAATTATTACTTTCGGTATTCCATGTAAACGAAAAATTTGTTTTAGGAAAATATCAACAATATTTGCAGCTTTATAAGTAGTTTTTATAGGTATAAAATCAACTTCCTTGCTTAATTTATCGACAACTACCATTATTGAGTCATTCAAATTTTGATTTCTAGGTAGTCTTGTGATAAAATCAAGGCTGATTATCTCCCACTTCCAGCTAGGAATAGGTAATGGCTAAAGTAACCTAGCTGGATGCTGGTGTTCAGTCTTTACTTGCTGACATTCAAAGCACTTAGCAATGTATTCTTCCAATTCATTTTTCATGTTTGTCCAGCAATAATCCTTTCTTAGCATGGCTATAGTTTTCTGATAACCAGGATGTCCTGAATAAGGAGTCTTATGAATTTCATTTAAAATCAACAACTTAATCTTAGGTACATTAGGTACGTATAGTATATCCTTATATAATAATAATCCTTTTTTGTTTAAACTATACCATGTACTTAAACTTTCAATTAAATTTTCTCTTACCTTTGCTTGTAATTTTTGATAATTTTCATCTAGTCTTATTCCTTCTTCTAGCTGTTCTTCTAAATCTGTTTTATATGTGCTGATTGCTGCTGTAAAATTCAGTTTTTCATTTCTACTTAAAGCATTAACAACCTTATTTTCTTTTCCTTTAATATGTTGGATTTCAAAATCGTACTCGCTAAGGAAAGCTAGCCACCTAGCTTGCCTAACGTTTAATTAGGTTGATCCAACATATATTTTAACCCTTCATTATCTGTCATTAATATAAACTTTCTTCCGATTAAATGATGACACCACATTTTTAAGGCATGTATGACAACAACCAAGTCTAATTCATAGGTCTCATAATTTTTCTCA
The DNA here is from genome assembly GCA_001517045.1 of Pseudotsuga menziesii. Classification (NCBI taxonomy): domain Eukaryota; kingdom Viridiplantae; phylum Streptophyta; class Pinopsida; order Pinales; family Pinaceae; genus Pseudotsuga; species Pseudotsuga menziesii. The sequence continues at coordinate 94,654 of LPNX010353737.1, read as the reverse complement.
TGAACCTTCAACTTCCTAGACTCATAAGCAGTGACGTGTCCTTCCTGAGTTAAAACTCCACCTAAACCGTCATTGCATGCGTCAATACATACTATAAAGTCTTTAATAGGATCAAAAATTCTTAATATTGGTGTCGTGGTTAATAATGTTTTTTACTTTTTAAAACTATCTTCACACTTTTGACTCCACTCTAATTTATTCCCTTTCTTCTATAAAGAAGTTATGGGATTTGCAATTCTTGAAAACCATTCAATAAATCTTCGATAATAGCCAGTAATTTCCATGAATGATTGTACGTCAGTTACTTCTTTTGGGACTGGCCATTCTTCAATTGCCTTTATATTTCGGGATCAACAACAATTTCTTCTTTAGTCACTACATGACCCAAATACTGTATTTTATCCTTAAAGAAATCACATTTACTAAATTTTGCATAGAGATGATGTTCTTGTAACTCTTGTAAGACAATGTTTAAATGATCTTTATGTTCTTCTTCATATTTTGATTAAATTAAAATGTCGTCAATGAATATGACCACAAACTTATCAAGGTACTTATGCATTACATTATTCATCAAACACATGAAAACAACTGGGACATTAGTAATCCCAAATGGCATAACAACAAACTCATAGTGACCATAACTGGTCCTAAAAGTTGTTTTAAAGATGTCTTCATTTTTTATTCGGACCTGGTGGTAACCAGATCGTAAATCAATCTTCAAGAAAACAGTTGCTCCACATAGTTGATCAAACAAATCATCTATGCGTAGTAACATATATCTGTTTTTTATAGTAATTTTATTTAGTTGACGGTAATCTCTACATAATCCTAGAGTTCTGTCCTTCTTCTTAACAAAAATAATAGGTGCTCCCTAGGGAGACACGCTGGGTCTGATATAATTTTTATCAATAAGTTCTTTTAACTGTGACTTTGATTCATTTAATTCCAATATATTCATTTGATAAGGGGATTTTGAGCTGGGAACTACACCAAGTACCAGCTCAATAGTGAAGTCTAACTCCCGCTTTGGAGGCAGTCCCATAATTTCTTCCAGAAATACATCTGAATACTCCCTCAGGATCAGAATATCTTCCATTTATAATTTATCTTCATTATTATTATTTTCTTCATTAATTATAGTTACAGCAAAGGATTTACAGCCCTTTCGAACAACTCTCTTAAGTCGCAAAGCAAAGATTTGTCTTATAGCGGTTTTCCTAGGGATTCCTTTTACATTTACTGTTTCTCCATTGTTATTTACATAAGTAAATGTTTTAACGAAACAGTTTAGGACTACCCTATGTTTTTCTAACCAACCCATACCAATTAATATATCATAAGAACATAAAGGTAAAACATTAATCTTAACAGAGGTTTCAAACTGATCAATTTTTGCAATACAATTATTAACATAACTAATCACTTTTCTTTTTGCGCCAGTAGCTAGCTGGACTAACCAAGACTTTTCAAACTTTTCTACTAATGACTTACATTTTTCTACTAAATCAGGAGAAATATAACTTAAGCTAGCCCCTGGATCAATTAAAATAGATATAGTGGGTTGATTCCGTTTACCTTCCACTTCCACCATGGAGGCTTGATAATCTGCCTGTCTGTTCTCCAGTGCTGCATTGATCCTAGGCATTGTCCTTGCTAGATCACCAACTGTTGTCTTCTTCTATATCATATGTATGTTGCTAATAGTCTTCTTCCGGTTGGGGAAAACTGATGCATATAGAGGACCATTACATTCCCAACACTTTACTGGTTCCTTTCGTTCAAAATTCTTGGTATAGTTAGTGTGATTATTAATAGATTCTTTATTTCTTTGACCATTTGGGTTTATCTGTGAGTTACCTTTGTTCCCTTAGAATTTTTTATTAGGGAAATTTCATGTGTAATTATTATTAAAATTACGGTTAGGTACAAAAGCTTTCTTCCTCTGTTCAAAATTATTAGTTCTTTTAGCCTTCTAGTTTGTCATACTTTCCTTTTTGCAATTCTGTTCATAATGGAAATTCTCCTTTCTCATTGGTTCTTCTAAAGTTTTTGGATTGTCATATTCAATTCTATCTTTTATATGGAAGTGTAAACAACTTATAAACCACTATGATTTAGGCTTCTCATCCACGATATAAGGCACATATCGAAGCAGACTTAGAAATTTACTATTTAGTTTTTTCATGTTCATTGTTCCCAGTTTTAATTCATAAAATTCCTTAGCTTTCTCCTCGTATTACTGTTCAGACAAAAATTTCTTCTTAAAATATTTCTTAAATGTACTCCAGTTAATGTTCTTCTCCCTAATTCCTTTTACTCTTTCTAGGTGCTGCCACCAAATATCTTCCTTCCCAGTGAGGTTGTAAATAGCCATTCTAGCTTTCAATTGATTAAAATAATTATAAATTTTAAAATATTTCTTCATCCCAGACAACCATGACTCAGCTTCTTATCCCTTCTCAATTTCACCATTAAAGGTTGGTGGCTTAATTTTCTTGAATTCTCCAGAGATTTCTTCGTAAGGTTTAAATTTTCTCTTTCTTGTATGATGATTACCTTCGCTACTATCACTAGTATATTGATAATTATTTTTATGTGGATCGCCATAAACCTCAGAGGATGAGCTAATTTCTATTTTAATATGTTTAGACTTTTTATCTTTATGTTGGTAAGGCATATCTTCAGACTCTGTTCATTTATGTTTTTCTTCGTTCTGAAATTTTTCCATTAAAATCTGATTTAGCTCCTCCCGAGCTCTCAGAATTCTCTCATTTTTATTTTGGACTGTTTCCATCTTTGTTCTTAGTTCCTTGAATATTTGTAGTAATTCAGAAGAGTTATTAGTTATTTCTTCTTGTATGGGTTCTCTTTTAGAATTACTTCGTTCAGTAAACGAGGGCTTCTCATCCACATATTCTTCCAATCTTTTCGTACCTGCAGTTAACTTAGAAAAATTCTCTGGAAGTATATTTCAAAAGAAAAGTAAAAATCAGTATGCATGTTTTAATTCCACTGTTTATTTATACAAGATGAGCCACTTTCAGGCCTAGTGTCTGAACCTTGGTTCTGATACCACATGTAATAACCCAAAATTTTGCGAAAAATTTAAAATTTTTCATGTAACATAAAATGTTCATATTTGTCACTGTCTAAGGACCAAAAACTGATAGTAGCTACTTCAAACAATAGTATTAGAATCTAACATTATAAATCTTTAGTTCTAAATGATTTATTTGTTTACCTTGATAGTACTATGTTACAGGTGTTAAAATTGAGCAGTTATGTTCAAAATGACAAGCAAGGAAACTATAATTGAACCTGATACTAAGTGTGCTTTTATTGTCTTATAAAAAAATAGGAAAGAAATTTAGTTGAGATTGAGGCTTACTTAGCTTACAACTAATGCAGTGAATTGATGCTTCTTTTACAGGTTCTAAACATGTAAGCGGTTTTGTTATCAGTATTTCCGGGTCGAGATTATCATTCAGCTAGCATATAAATAAATGCTAGTTAAATTGTTTGTTTTTTTAGTTTGACCAAGTAATAGGTATTGTTGATAATTTTATTGTTAGAAACCTTTATAAATGATTTTAAAACAATATTGTACTGAAATGGATTTATTTCAGTTATGCTTACTGCCACAGTACTTGTTCAATTAACTTTCCTTTTGTGTTTTTTAGTTATAAACTTGTATTTAATTTTAGATGGTGTATCTTATGGATAGATCTACTTCTGCCATTAAGAGTACAGTAACCTATGAAGTCTATGAACTACAAGATATATTAAATATACTTGCGACCAAAACTACACATTTATTATTAGTATTGTCCCATATCCAATCATGCATACAAAACCCAAGGTGTATTTCCTATCATTTCCATCTCCTGCCCAGTTTGAGTTTGTAAAGTCTGTGAGGTCCAGTTGTGCTCCATCAATGTAGTGGGTAACATAATCAATAGTACCCTGCACATAGTCCAAGATCCTCTTTGCTGCTTTCCAGTGCAACTCATGTGGATCCTGCATGTATCTGGCAACAACACTCATAGCATAGGATATGACTGGTCTCGAATAAGTGAGATACAAAAGGCTTCCAATGAGCTGTCTATAGAGAGTGATGTCCACCAAAGGTGTGGAACCACCTTCTTTAAGCCTGATTCCTGATAGAAAAGGAAATGGGGATGCCTTGCAATCCTCCATGTGGAATTTCTTTAGCATGTATGATGAATACCTGGACTATGAGATCATGATTCCCGAAGTCTTTTGAATTTCTTTGAGACCAATGAACTGTATTAACAGTCCTAAGTTAGTCATAGCAAATGCTTTATTAAGATCAGACTTGATGCTACTCAATCTAGCAGCAGAGCTACTGGTAAAGAGAGAGTCATCCGCATACAATACAACTAGAAGCAATAACCCCTCCTTATTCTTCATGTAGACATTGCAATCATATTTTCACCTTACAAACTTCTGAGATATGAGGAAAGCATCCATCTTGGAGTACCATGCCCTTGGGGGTTGTTTGAGTCCACACAGTGATTTCCTCAGTTTGCAGACTAAGGAAGGATCATTAATAAACCCCTCAGGTTTTTTCAAATATATCTATTCCTCTAAATAACCATGGAGGAGGGAACTCTTTAGATCCATGTGATGTACTTCCCATATCTTGGAAGCAACAATGGCCAATACCAGCCTAATGGAGTCCATTCTAGCTACTGGAGTGAATGTCTCATTGTAGTCTAAGCCTTGGACCCGAGAGCATCATTTTTCCACCAACTGAGCCTTGTACTTGGTTGTGGTCCCATCAACATCTATTTTGGTTTTGTAGATCCATTTTCACTGTACTATCTTCCTTCATGGAGGTAAGGAGACAAGTTCCCAGGTCTGTTTGTCATGCAGTGAATCAAAATCCTCATCCATGGATTCCTTCCATCTAGGATCATGAAAATCCTCCTTGAAGGATTGAGGATCTGACCCAAGCATCATAAAACACCTCTCAGGAAGAAGAGGATCCATGTGAGACAGTGCAACACTCTCCTTCTAATACTAGGACCTCGTTCTTCTTTTGTCATATGGATCCTTGACACCATCTCCAGCTACTTCTATGAGCTTCTTAGCCCATTTAGGATACTGGAATGAGGTAGATGCTAGATCTGGATATAGATCCATTTGAGGTGTAAGCTCAATGTATGAATCATGCTAGGATGACTCCTCTTCTGAATCTGCAATAGGAAGTGAAGGAATGTTTATACCTTCATCAACTTCGAATGAAAGCTATGGGGATGCTGGAACTATGCATGGCATAAAGTGAGAGAAAATATATGCCTTAGAGGCATGATCAGAAATTACTTTCGTTACAATCTCCCCATTTGATATTTTTGTGATCTCCACTGAGTCAGGTCCAAACATCACTTGCTTTGGTGAGTCAGTGCGAGTCATTTGATAAACAAACAACATATTAGATACAAAAGAGGGAACATATAGGACATCTCTAAACACACCATGCTTATCTCTAATGGTGCCTCTTCTTGCTGCTGGAATTTGGGAGTCATCTCCCATGTGAATAGTGGGCCCTTATTTGATATTGAGAGAATAGAATAGATCCTTAGAGGCCACCATGTGATTGGAGGCTTCAGAATCAATCAAATATGATGCAGACCAAGGTAGTCCTGCTTTCAAATCGTGACATCTTTCATGTCCATTATCTGACTTTGTTTCTCTTTGTGGTGGAGCAATGTTATGCTGCTTGATAAGAAGAGACATTTAATCAAGTTGCTTCCTCATACAGTGAAATTCAAGATGGTACCCTTTTTCATAGTAGGGACATAACTTCTTCTCAAATTTCTTCTTCTTAGAATTGGAGGCCCCTTTGGAAGTTTTTTTATTCTATTTAGGCTTCGAATCAGCTGCTTTTGGATCCTTCTTCTTTGATTTCCCCTTTGATTGCACTTTGGAAGAGTCAGTAACTAGAACAGATTGATCTTTGTAGGTCTTGATGACTCCCATTCATATCAACTTATCTTGCTCCTTGATTAAGGGCTTAGAAAAAGAATCTAATGAAGGAAATTTCCAATCAAGAAATATTTCTCGCTTGGAATGAAATATTGAAACAAATACATAATACTCAGGGCCTAGTTTGTCGAGTATGGAAAGGACATTATGCTCATCCTTCCGCTCTATTCCACACTGTTTTCATTGAAGTACCAGAGACTTGGATTTAGTAAAGAATTACTCAATAGTCTCAAAACTGCTAGGATGTAAAGATACCAACTCATTATCCAGAATGTGTACCCAAAGCTCATCTTGTTTGTTAAAAAAGCTATCAATATTCTCCCAGGATTCTCTGGGCATCCTCAATCCTTCTAGGTGGAAGAGGAGATATATGGATATATAAGTACATAAGTACCCGAATTCTTCATAAAAATAGTTTTGAAACTTGTTCCTTTCAATCGGCTGATGAGTCTGAAGATCCCATCCATGCAGGATCCTATGGTATCCATGCTTGTGCAAGGATAACTGCATATCAATCCTCCAATCAAGATAATTAGAAGTTGTGAGGATCTGTGGTTCAGGAATTTGAGAACTCATAACTGCTTCGGATGAAAGACTGCAAAAAATTCACACAAGCTACATAGTACATGTCAATTGTTACTGCAAAGCACACTAAAACATATGAACTATTAGAATCATGCTTTTCCTCTAGACATGAACATATTTTCAAGGTCCATCATGCCCTCTCCATTGCTCTGAATAAATCTAGAGCTAGAAAATCATCATAGGGGACTTCTATGGAAACCCAACTGCTTCTGATGTTCAATGGAGAGAAACAAGCATGAAACCTACCTAGGAAGGCCCTGATACCATATTAGAATTTGAGTTCCATATAGATATTCAAGTAGATATTTCTAATAATTTTTGTAGAAAATGAATGGAGAATGAATATACAAATTGAACAAAACAAACCACACAGGAACTAGACAAGTATTTAGAAGGAATTTACAGTATCATTCACTATAATGAATTCAGTGTTACAATAGTTTACAAATAGAAAGAATTCAAATGCATTAGGGAGAATTTTGAATCTACCATGTGGATCTAACTGTATCTAACTGAATATCTAAATCATGGTGCCTCAATCAATATCGCATTCCATCATCAATTCCCACATGTCCAACTAATTCAATCAATCAATGATAGCTAGTTAACTCAGTGCAACTGAGTTTGGTAGGTGGGTAAAGGCGCCTACTCCATATGCAACCATGAATTATGCATGAAAATCTTGTGCTAGATAAATGATTGTGAACTAACTGAAAGTAACTGGGGATAACTAAGACTGACTAGTACTAACTCCAACTAACTGAAGTAGGTTGGTCTCGGGAGTCCCAGTGGATCCTAAAATGTAGGGATTGGTCTAGGAGGTGCCCAAACTGATGCATGCACATGCAGTAAGTGGAATTTAACATCTAATAGTGTTCCCCACACTCCAGTGACTGGTACACACTCCAGTGACTGGTACATGTGGCCCCATTAGGCCAAGTGGACCCAAGTGTACTAATGGACCCAATTAATTAATTAAGGTTCCTAAGTTAGGCTAATTAATCAAATATATAGTATGGTCAAGGGAGGATTAATAATCCTAACACCAGTGCATCTTGTTTTAGAGAATTATATTCAAGCGCAATGATGAAGAAAAAATTAGGGGAAGTAGTCATGGGAGGAATATCACCACTTCTTTGAATCCTTAGTATAGGTTTCCTACTGATTAACATTGGAATTTTCAACTAACTAAGCGTCAATGGCCATCATGCTTCTGTTGCTATACTTTGATTACAAATTGTTCATGCACTCTCCCCACAAAAAGTTCCATCATTATCCAACCATGCAATAATTAGTGTGATAACCATGTACCAATGATACCATGATCCCTAATCATATACAAGACCATAAAATGCAAGATATATCCTCCAATTTACCCTGCAAGTAAACCATAGTACACGCAAAGAAGTATTCCCTATATAGGAAAATTGGAACATGATACCAAATATATTAACTCATGTGAAGAAAAGTTTACTTTCTTCATCAAGATGGCATGCAATTAGTTTCTCCAAATAAAAGCAATGTCATGTCCCCATTACTTGCATTGCATCCCCATAATTGAGAATTCCATCCAACAAAACTCCTTAGGAAAAAGTATGCCTACATCCCACTTCCTCACTGCAAGTATCCATGCAGTCATCTCAAAGGTGAAAAATTGACATCCCAAGGAATTCCAGGATCCCATTTTCTAGTGTGGATCTTCCTAAGCATCGTCAACACCATGAAGAAACCATCACCATGAAAGGTACTATGAAGGATAGCAATAACCTCATGAAGAATGACTAGATCATGCAAGTGACATATAAATATGTCACCCTCTAATATAGGACAAAAAATAGATAGATTATCCATAATAAAATACATATCCCCAAGGTGAGGTCAAATCCAAAGAAGTCTCTCCAATCTCCTAGGAAGGTTCTTATGTGCCAAATGCACACAAGAATCAAATATGAAATCAATGGAGCTCAAGTTGCAAGGGTGAAAATATGATGTCCAACCACAAGAAGGGTAGGAATCATCCAAAAAAAAAGGATTCCCAAGCTACTCACAATAAAATAATGCATCAAAAACATCCCTGAGAATGCAAGCAGGAAATACAAACATGTGCCTCCTCATCCAACAACGGAATTGAAAGACACTCAAAAGAGAATATCCATGTGAACACGTCCATTAGATCAACTCTCTTCCACTGGTCAAAGGATGAAAGAATACACACAAATATGTATATTTCCTCCACATAGGACACCTTGTGCAAGATATATGTCTCAATAACTTATCTTGGCAGCTTTCTTTCTTAGCTTCCTTCCATCGACCATGAGCATAAATAGTTTTGCAAGAAGAATCCATATGTGAGATTTAATATTCCATCCAATACATATGTAGATGAATGTAATAAAATGGAAAAAATAAGTTCCTATTATTTTCATCACAAAACATATCAGTATTAGAGGCATCAATAAATTTATAAAAGGAAATTTTACCTGCTAGAATCTGAAATTGTGAAGTGCATCTATCCATAGGTGGATAGAATTTTCTGATGATAAATCACAATGGATTGAAATCAGGATGATGGACGATGTTTCTAGGTGGAATGCACTCAGGTACCTTCTCCATCTAGGATATTCCTCATCTATAGAAATATTATGATCCCCCAAGCATGGAACTAGTGCACAACTCCAATGGATCAACTCTGTACCACTGGGTCCACTTAATGGGTACAAGTGAATGAAGGATGCATGCAAGAATGAAAGTGGATGCCTATGTTGTTTTTGGGAAAAAATGGTGCATTCATAAATTGACCATGAACACATGTGGTATCCTCCTGTTCCTTATGTTGCACCAATAAGGAAAATGCCTTTACCCCATGTTCATACCCAAACAATGTGGTTGATTTAAATATGTGGGGTGAATAATTATGAACCAACCTCATATCTATGCAATTATCATCCACCAAAATTATGGATGCATATTATTCATCACTGGATGGTCCAACTAAGGTTAGTTCATCTGACTCTTCCATGGAGAAGAGGCTCTCTCTAGGAAACAACTCAAGTGAGTCTTTGGGAAAGATCAATTGCTTGGTTCTCATCAAGCTTTTATGCACACTCCTCAAGCAAATGAAAAACCAAATGCAACTCATGATCCACCATATCCTGAGGTTCTTCCATATGATCAACAATTATTCAACCTTGTGAGGATGGCTAAATGGTGTGTAGGAGGGAAATTGTGATCTTTGCAACGTTTCATGAAGTTTCAAGACGTTTGAGCACACATCAATAGTTAATCCATTATCCATATCTAGAATTTCATGTATCTCTAGATGATAATCAACAAAAATTGGTGGTGGCTTCATCATGCTCATGTGATGTACAACCACCATCAGTGAGGACTTTCTCCTCATTTTATTCCATCTCACACTCCTCTCCATGCAACTTTTCTTCTCCACTTCAGTCACTTTATAGTGACTTCCTCTCCCCATGGTTGTCCTTCATTTTGAATCCCTCATATGCAAGTGAAATATTTTCATCCTCAAATGGATCATGTGGCTGCAAGTAGACATGGATGCTGCAAAAATCACAACTCTTATCATACTTGTGCTTGATATTTTCCTCTTCCTTGCTTGGAGATATGGAGTAATTCGGTTCCTCCTTGCATTGGCTAGTACAAGAGGGATCCACTTGTGCATATAATTTTGCTCCCTTTGTTTATACTAAACCCACTTCTTTTCACACACTATAGATCATATATGCAATCCTTAATTCATTTTCTTGGAAGTAGGGGTCCTTGAACAACTTCTTCATCTCAAGGTAACAATAATATTGGAAAGAAAATACCTCCCTTATCTCTTCTTTTAAATCATAGTATTCCATGAAATATTGGAAGTATTCCTTAGATTTATTTACACTGAACATTTTACTACCAACACTTGTATATTTATTCCATGTGACTTCATCATAATTTGGAAGACAAAATTCATCAACATAATCCCTAATGAATCTACCTAAGGAACTGCATGAGGGATATTCATAGCCTTCTTTTTCAATAACAAAAGGTACCAAAATCATGATGTAAAATTTATTCAAATGAGCATTCTTTACATAAGGGTGGAGGAAATATATATGATACCACTGTAATGAACCTAAATCATATTTAAGGCTCATTAACTATATTACACAAATTTTCAATTAAACTAGCTAACATGCAAAGCAATTTGCAAGCGAAAAATTTAGGTAATATCAACAATGAAAGGGAATGGTCATGAATTTTAAGGTTTCTAATAACAATGTTTTGGGTTCTTTTAGGTTTCTAACATAATCTAGGATAAATTATACTACCAATCTCCTGGGAGTCCCAACATATGCCTACTAGAAACCTTACAATATAGTCACCAATCAACCAGTGGTTATAATGAGGCTTAGGGAGACCTTCAATGCTATTATATGGATATATGTATAGTTAATTTCATGTTTTTACAGAACATAAATAATCGTAAAGGATTCTAAAGCTCACATTAGTAAAAATAGCTCTCAGTACAACTCACTAATTTCATCTTCTAGATTTCCCAAATAGGTGAAGGGGGACATGAATGATATATTTTAGACACTGTATCCTTATATAAAAATGTTAATAACATATCATAACAATAATTACTTAATTTAGTAACATAGAGGTCGAATTATGCATTATACAATAAAACTAGTCAATTCTAGGTGCAAATTTAGACGAGGTTGGATTAAACCATGTAAAACTAATTCATACTTATTTAGATTTTTATGAAAACTATAGAGAATAATATTAAAATCTAGAATCCATGAGAAGATGAAATAACTCTCATGAATGGCTTATAGGTCCTTCTTATCAATATGCATTAATACAATTCCTTGGGAAGCTACAATCACTGAAAAACTTGGAGATTCAATCCCTCAGATGTATTCAAGAATTGGGTAACTTTAGGATATGATAGGTACACCTAAAACACTTTCACTAATACTTGAAATCCACTAATTCCCACTCATAACTCCAAATCCAATGCTCATACAAGAAGGATTCGAATTGACTTGAGGATGAATTCAATACCTGAAATAAGAATCCATTAATTGAATCATGAGCTTCATGAAAAAATATGGAACACAATTTCTAAGGGGCACATCACCTAAAGATCACTTGAGGCACATTTCTGAACCATTGAGTAGCAAATCTCTTAAGAAAAAAATTACAAGGACCAAAAGTTGTGAGAGGGGTGTGATATCATAATTTTATAGGAAACATGGCCTCTAGGTTGAATTTAATCTTCTTGTGTCCCACTTTCCTCAATCGATGCATCCTCATGAGTGAATTTGGGACTTTCTTGCTTTTCCATTGACATGCCCTTTTTCTTCAATTGGAAATTGCGCCCTCCTGCTTTTAGAATGACTTTCCTTTTCTCATTTTTGGAAACTTTGACCTCCAACTTTTAGGATGACTTTCCTTTCACGATTTTGGAAACTGTGCCCTCCAAAAGTTTCCTTCTTTTCATCCTGTGAGCTTTTCTGCACTTGCGTGCTTTAGTCACTGCTTTTCTGGCTGACTTCTTTTTACGTTGCTTTCTATATTTTTCGTGGCTTTATGGACCTTTATTTGTTTTCCCTAGTTTCTACTTAAAATGACAACTCATTGGGTCCACAAGACCCCATGTGCCACATTAGCCACCAAGCGCATGTATTAGGTGTAAAAATTGAAATAAACTGAAATATTTCTAATCCTAAGTTTGACATATAAAATTGAGGCACAAAAATATAAGAAACAAGAAAAAACTTCCTATAGATTACACAAACCAATTTTCTCAATGAAATGTCAGAAACGGTGCAAAAGAGTTGCAACTGTATATTTTCTTAGTCATTAATTAGAATAATAGATTACAATTGAATACAATGGCATGGATATCCATGCAATTCATAACAAAAAATTAACTCTAACAATAGCAATAAGAATAGCTAATTAGATAGGACCGTGGTCCTTTTGTAATCCAAAATAGTGAAGTAGTTTAGTATAGGTAGCATGTCATTATTTAAATGTCATATCAAGTTCTGTCACCTAATGAGCCTGCACAAGATAAAGAAGAGTTGCATTAGTTCAACATGAACTAAGTAAACCCTGTAATGTCAAGTAAAACCGGTTACCTCTCCAAGTGGCCCTATAAGGGATACAAGTCCTGCCACCCCACCCCTTGACAATTACAAGTTAAGTCATGAATTTTTATAACCACGTAAACACAACTTATAACCAGTAATTAAGCTATAAATTGAACACAATTACATGCACATGCATGATAAGAAATAATCAATGAACAATGTAACCATCTAAATCGGATCAAGTAACTTAAATACATTATAGAATTACATTAATAACTACATCGGGGCCCAACATCTAGAAAGGGTAAGAACAACTTATGACATTTCGGTTCCACAAACAAAGTTCGACACTTTCTGCATAAATTAAGTTAATGTTCATTCCAGGTAGTATCTAAATAGCCTAATTTTTTTTTTCAAGTTTTGGGGACATTACAAGTGGCATCAGAGCCCAATTTCAACACTAAGAGACCTAATGGGCATACCAGACATTCGTTGCAGAAAATAAAGTATGTTTTCAATTTTGTTAACTAACAAAAACTTTTCCTCTTATTAAAAATTTGCAATTACAGGATTAAAAGAACAGTTTGGATCATCAACACAGAAGAGGAAAAAAACTGGCAAGGAAATTAGAATACACCCACCCAAGAACTAGAACTGGTGGTGTAAGTAAATTCTGATATGCTGAAATCCATACAAAGTCTTCAAGCATACTTACAGAGTTTCAAGGATGATAATTAGAATGAAAGAAAGGAACAACAAGCAATTAATGAATCCTTGCTGCGGAACATGTCAAGAGGAAGCCCATGGGGAAAACCCACTCATTCAACCAACAGGTTCAAGAAAGAATTCTATCATAGATGGGCCAGAAGCCCAAGAGAAGAAGGAAAAGAAGAACATACACTTGAACCTGGAGAAAGAGACTGTCACAATCCTTCTAGTGATGATTCTCTTTCTCCTTGCAGAAAGAAACAAAAAAAATGATGACAATCTCTAGGGAGAGTTCAGAAAGATAAAAACCCCAACCTATGAAGGAGAGATGAACACAAGGAAAAATATGAAGAATGGTTTCTAGGTATGAGCAAATATTTTTGAGTACATAAATACTCTAGCGAGATGAAGGATCGTCTAGCCATCTATAATTTAAATTTAAAAGAAGCTAGATGGTGGAAATACCTAAATCATACCAAGAAATATGGGGTAAGAGAAATCAGATGGAGTAATTTTCGTAAAATATTTTAGTAGAAATACATGTTGGAAAGGTTCTTCGATAGAAAGGGAAATAATTCCATGAATTAAGGATGGGTTCCATGACTATGGATGATTTTATTAATAGATTTTGGATCTGTTACATTATGTGCCTTACATAAAGGACAAGAAAGTGAAAATACAATAGTTTTGAGGATGTCTTCCTCCCAACTTTTGGGAGAAGATTGAATTTGACATGCCTAAAACAAAACATTGGACACCACCCTACACAAAGCTAGGATTTGCTATGAGCTTGGACAAGTGAGGAAATAGAACATGAATCTAAGCAAAGATAGGTCTAGGACCTTCTCGGACAACTGAAAATCGGGTTTAAACCTATCACCTTACCGAAAACAGAATTATTAATTTGTCACAGTGGTCTAGGAATTGAAAACATAGTCTCACAAAGAATACAGACAAATATGCATAAACTTGGCAAAATGGTGCTACGATGGAAGTAATAGCTCTGTATAATCAATGGATAATGAATAATACAATACAATAGTCATACAAGGTGGATGAATGCCAAGACAATTTGCATTCCCAAGAAGGTCATTTGAATTGAATGAGTGGGTGTAGCTTAACTGATTGTAAGCCACAGTAAACACACTAGTTAACCAACTGATCAAAACCCTAATTGACTCAACTGAGTCCTAACTGAGGTTGGAGTGCAATAGATGACCGAGTCTAACTGAAATAGCTTAGACACATTTCAATGCATGCCATCCAACAAGTGGTAGTGCATCAATAACTCCAATGAATCTTGATGAGGTTAACTGAAGTCAAACTGGCCATAAGAGGTGGTTGGAGGTGCCCCGGTTGATTCCAGTTCATTAAATATTAATTAAATAATCAATATAATGAATGGAGGCACCTACACTACTTTTTTTAACTGATTGTAACCATTAGTTAGCAATTAGGTGCATTTATGACACTTAGATCACTGCCGAAGTGCTCCAGTTAGCCTTCCCAAATGAAGGAGAAGGCTTAGTTGGCCTTTTTGACTGAAGGTAGGCGTGGGTGTGATCATGATGATGTCATACAGTGCTCTTATGATGCCAATTAAGTCAATAAAATTTAGGATAGTGGTTTAACTAGGCCAAATTGACCAAAGTAAGTGTGTATGGTGGTAAATGTCTCCAACAAGAACAACAACTTTCCAACCAATAAGAACTTTAATAGAACAGGTGCAAAGCCATATGTACCAGCACCAAGTGGTAACAAACCAGTGGAAAATGGGGGATTCAATGTTACCCTGCTACAAATCAAATCATGGAGATTCCAAGGGCCCCATTATGCCCGAGACTGTAAGAACAAGACTGATGGATTCTTGCATAACTTACAAGAAGAACCAACCATAGAGGACATAGTGGGAACACCGTGGATTTATGTATCCTTGGATGGCCGATAGGAAGACCATCAGGATACACCATGGTTGAGATAGAAGGCAAGGTTTCCAATACTTCTATTTCAATATTGATTGACCCCGATTCTTTTCGGAGCTATGTATCTCCTAAAACTATTGATGTATGTAAACTAGATAAAGTTAACCATGATAAACCATGGATGGTACAATTAGCCACGGGTATGAAATGAAAGGTTTTTGAAATAGTTAAAGACTGTGAGGTAAACCTAAATGATTTTCCTACTAGATTAAACCTGAACATCCTACCCTTAAGATCGCATGATATACTTATCGGGATGGATTAGTTGGAACAACACCATGTCATGCTCAAATGATTACATAAGTCAATCTTGTGTACATATAGCCAAGCAAATCTAGTAAAGATTCAAGGCATATCTAAGAAAGTTTATGCAAGGAAGATTTCTTCTTTACAAGCAAAGAATTGCATTAGGAAAGGCTCTAAATTATTTGCAGTGAACATCCAAGACTTCGAATCTGAAAGAGAACATCACATCGAGGACTTTCCAGTTCTTGTAGACTTCAAGGACGTATTTCCTGAGAAAATCCCAGGATTGCTGCAGAAAGGAGACTTATATTTTTCCATAGAACTGACACCAGGATCAGTTCCAACATCAAAATCCCCTTATTGCATGAGCACACTAGAGTTGGTGGAACTCAAACTGCAGTTGCAGGAGTTGATTGAGAAGGGATATATCTAATCAAGTGTGTCCCCTTAGGGAGAACTGATACTTTTCATAAAGAAGAAGGATGGTATGATACAAATGTGCATTGATTACCATCATCTTAACAAGATGACCATCAAGAAATGATACCCACTTCCTAGGATTTATGACTTGTTCGATCAAGTAGGAGGATCCAATATCTTTTCAAATATACACTTGCAATTTAGGTACCATCAGGTATGGATTTGCAACAAGGATATTCACAAAACTGCCTTTCGTACGAGGTACAACAACTGTGAGTTTGTATTGATTCCATTCGGATTGACCAATGCACCTATGAACTTTAAGTGTATGATGAACAAAATATTCAGTAGATATCTGGATAAATTTGTTTTGGTATTTATAGATGACATCCTAGTTTACTCTAAGAGTAAAGAGGAACACAAGGAACATCTTCGCATAGTGCTACAGGTGTTATAGGAACACTATCTCTACGCCAATTTTTTAAATGTGATTTTTACAAATGACAGATATAGTACTTAGGTCACATCGTCTCTGAGAAGGGGATAGATTTGGACCCAAAAAATATTAAAGCAATATAAGATTGGCCTGCCCCTACTAGTGTCACTGACATTAAATCCTTTTTGGGAATAGCCAGTTATTACCAGAATTTCATTGAGAACTTCGTGAGGATATATTTTCCCATGACTGCTTTGAAAAAGAAGGCAAACAAGTTGTTGTGGAATCCCAAGTGTGAGGAAAGTTTTCAAAAGCTTAAACATATTTGGACGATGACACTGATACTAATAATTGCAGATCCTGATGAGGATTTCGTTGTTTGCACAGATTTAAGCAAGGAAGGGCTCGAAGGAGTCCTCTTGCAGAACGATTATGTGATCTATTATGAATCATGGAATTTAAAAGAACACGAACAGAACTACCCCACCCATGATATTGAGTTAGTTACCATCATCCAGACCTTGAATATGTGGAGGCACTACCTCATGGGAAAGAAATTCCTTCTAAAAATAGACAATATGAGTCTAAAGTATTTATTTGAACAACCAAATCTAAATTCCAGGCAAGCCAGATGGTTGGATTTCTTTATCGAGTACCATTTCGAGCTAAGGCATATAAAGGGAAAAGAAAAAAAAATTGCTTATGCTTTGAGCCTATGACCTCATATGATATATGAGGTGACTTTAAGTCAAACCGATTCGAATTTACATGACAGGATTAGAACGACCAACAGAGTTAACACTTTCTATGTTGAAATCCTCAAGAAGGTCTAAGAGGACAAGTTGTTTTAGCAACAAAAATATTATAGGGTAGATGGAATAGGACTTCTATGGTCCAAGGAGAGATTATAATTTCCAAAAGGAGGGGACATTCGGTCCAGCATCCTCATGGAAATTCATCAAACAGCCTACTCAGGAAATTTGAGATATCAAAAGATTATATCCGCAGTAAAGAAACACTTTTTCTGGCCTAAGTTAAAGGTCGACATATCGTTGTTTATCACAAAATGTTAAAAATGTTAGTTGGTCAAAGATGAGAACAAAAATCCTTCAGGGTTGCTGCAGCCATTACCCATTCCAGAATGGAATTTGGAGGTCATTAGTATGGATTTTATCACAGGAATACCTAAGAGTAAGAAGCAAAATGATTCTATCTTTGTAGTAGTTGACAAATTGTCAAAATAAGAACACTTCATTCTAGTGAAGTCAACCTACAAGGAAGTACACATTGCTGACA
This sequence comes from Pseudotsuga menziesii, assembly GCA_001517045.1. NCBI lineage: Eukaryota > Viridiplantae > Streptophyta > Pinopsida > Pinales > Pinaceae > Pseudotsuga > Pseudotsuga menziesii. Next base: position 76,859 of record LPNX010353737.1, on the reverse strand, counting down.
TCTTCTTAAAGGAGGTATTTAGATTGCATAGGATACCCAAGGCAATCATCTCGAATCGAGATACAAATTTTACCAAAAACTTTTGGAGATCCTTATTCTTTGGTTTAGAGATGCAGTTGAAATTTAGTAATGCTTACCACCCGCAGATAGACGGGCAGACAGAATGGGTAAACCAGATTGTAGAGCACATGCTTAGGATGTATGCAATGAAAAAACCCACCAAGTGGGAAGATTACCTGCATCTTGCAGAGTTTTCATATAAAAACGGATACTAGACTTCCACCATGATGAGTCCCTTTGAGGTGCTCTATGGATGGAAGTGTAGGACATCAGTTACTTGGGATATCCCGGTGGATCGGCTCATGTTAGGGCCTGAATAAATAAAGGACTTGGAACAATTGGTTACCAAGGTCCAGCTGAACCTTAAAGAAGCACAAGACCGCCAGAAAAGTTACGCAGATAAGAAAATAAAAGATAATGATTATCAGATAGGTGATCATGTTTACTTGAAAGTAAAATAAAAACAAATCTCGTTGATCTTGGGGAGGTGTGGTAAGTTAGCACCTAGATTTTTTGGACCCTTTGAGATACTGGCCAAGAGAGGACCAGTGGAATATGAACTAGCTTTACCCACTCACATAAGAGTCCATGATGTTTTCCATACATCTTTATTAAAGAAATATGTTTATGATGCTAAACATATGATTTAATATTGGTCCTTATTATAGGTGGAACCTAAAGGGGAGTTTGCACCTAAACCCCTCGATATATTAGACAAGAGAGAGGTGCATCTCAGGAAGTGCACCATAGTCCAGTTGAAATTGCAACCTGCCTTGTTTCATGATTTCATTCCGACTCCCTAGAACACCAGGGACGGTGTTGTTCTAAGTGAAGAGGGATGTAATATCTTGAATTTTGAACTAACACTTATGGGCATAAGCCCCATTTCTTATGATGTTACTTTGATGTTTTAATTGGTATAATGGGTCTAAGACCCCAGTTCACATGAACATGATGATTTATTTGATATATGGGGCGTAAGCCAATTACATATGTTTATATATGATTCCATGTGTTGGGCATGGACCTTGAAGAACATAATTGATGAGATGTTTTGTGTTGAGCGATGAGCTATGGACCACATGGGAATTTAATGTTTTTTATTGAGCAAGAAGATCTAGAGCACATGAGTATTTATATTTTTGTTGAGCGACAAGCTCTGGAACACATGAATTACGAAAAACATTTGTGTTGAGCATGAAGCTATGAATCACATGAAAAGATAAATTGGAAGTGTTGGGAATAAGCCCTGAAGCCTTCCAAGATGATGTTGAGCATCTCTGGAACATCAAATCCTTAGCCATTGCATCCTTAGGTGTATCCTACAAATACATCCTAGAATTAGTGATGAGTGAGGAGCTATGGAATTGCACTATGTTTGTAACTCCCTGTTTTTAGTGTTGAGTATGGGCTCTGGATAAGCACTAGGAGTTACTGAAAAGAATTAATATGATTGAGTGAAAACGACTCTGATAAAAAAATGATCTTATTGTACTTATTTTTAAGTGATTAAATGAAATTTTGAATTTATGTATCTCATTAATATCTCATTAAGTACTGAATAACTACCATGTTATATGAGGAAATACAACATGCAAGGAGGTTTAGAGCTGCCTAACCTAGTTGACCTAACCCCTACCTAAAGGACTTATTAAATGAAGTGACTAAGATAAAAGAAAAGTGCCATATGTTTAAGGATCATGCTATATGATCCCTAAGGGTAAAATGTTAACAAATGGTATATATATATATATACATGATATGTATAAAGAGTAAGCATAGTAATAATACTAATAGCTATAAGTAATAAAGAAAGGATCCATATGTTATTATTATTACTAATTCTAATTAAATATTAAAATACCTACAAAAATCAAAGTAGGAACTAGTCAAAAGTTCCTAAGTTAAATATTAAATTACTTAAATTAAATAAAAAATGTTATTTCAAGAAATCAAATGATTCTTGATTTAACTGCCTCTTTGATTGAAAATTATTCCTATAAAAACTCAAGCCAAAGGGAGCCTTGGGGACATCCTTTGATGATTCCAAAATTTTACTTGATTATTCTCAAGAGAGTTCTTGGAGAATATTTTTCATAAGAGGAAAAAAGGAGAATAGATACAAAACCTGATATCCCAAATAGGGAAGCCTTACCTTAGGAACTCTAAGCTACTTGTATGTTGGAACCAGCTCAAGGGGATCCGGATTGAAACTAGGAACATTTTTGGGTCATGGTTGGGAGGAACATGGTAGTTTACACTAAGTTTAGTAAATGATAATTTTACAAACCATAGATACAATACCTAGGTCACATCATCTCCGAGAAGCCATTGATCCAGAAAAGATTAAATCCATAGAGGATTGGCCTACCCCTACCTGTGTCACTGACATTAGGTCATTTTTTTTATTACTGGGTTACTACCAAAAGTTCATCGAGAAAATTTCAAGGATTTCTTGTCCCATGATTTCCTTACAAAAGAAGGAAAACAAGTTCTTATGAACAAGCAAGTATAAGGAAATTTTTTAGAAGCTTAAACATCTTTTGACTACTGCACCGATACTGTGAATTGTAGATCCTGATGTGAATTTCATTGTTTGCATAGATTCAAGAAAGGAAGGAATCCTCCTGCAGAATGATTATGCAATCTGTTATGAATAGCAAAAGTTAAAATAACATGAACAAAACTATCCCACCCATGATCTTGAGTTAGCATCCATTATCCATGACTTGAAGATGTGGAGGAACTACCTCATGGGGAAGAAATTTATTTTAAAGACAAACAACATGAGTTTGAATTATTTATTTGATTAGCCAGATCTAAATTCTAGGTAGGCCATATGGTTGGCCTTCCTTAGCGAGTACCATTTCGAGTTAAAACATATAAATGGAAAGGAGAATAAAATTTATGCTTCTTTTATTCGACGAGCTCATATGTTATATGAGGTAAATTTAAGTCAAATCGATTCAGATTTGCATGAGAGGATCATAACGGCCAATGGAGTTGACTATTTCTATATAGAAATCCTTAAGAAGGTCCAAGAGGACAGGTCATTTCAACAACAAAAAGAGTATAAGGTATATTAGGATAGACTATTGTGGTCCACAGAAATATTGTATGTTCTGGAAGGATAGGACATCAGGTCCAACATCCTCATGGAATTTCATTGAAAACCCTACTCAGGGCATCTAGGGTATCAAAAGATGGTATCTACAGTAAATAAACACTTTTTCTTGCCTATGTTAAAGGATGACATATCATTGTTTATCGCAAAATGTCAAGAATGTCAGCTACTCAAAGCTGAGAACCAACATCCTTCAGAGTTAATGCAACTATTACCCATTCCAAAATGGAAGTGGGGGGTCATTTGTATGGATTTTATTACAGGTCCACCAAAGAGAAAGAATCAAAATTATTCTATATTTGTAGTGGTTGACAATTTATAAAAAGCAACACACATCATCCCAGTAAAGTCAACCTACAAGGTAGTTCACTTTGTCGACATCTTCTTAAAGGAGATATTCATATTGCATGGGATACCCAAGGCAATCATCTTGAATCGAGACACAAAGTTTAACAAAAACTTTTGGAGATACTTGTTCTTTGGATGAGAGACACAGTTAAACTTTAGTACTTCTTACCACCTATAGATGAACGACCAGACATAATAGGTAAATCATATTTTGGAAGACATGCTTAGAATGTATGTTATGAACAACCCCACAAAGTGGGAAGATTATCTGCATCTCACAGAATTTGTGTATAACAACGAATACTAGACCTATGCAAAAATGAGTCCCTTCGAGGTATTATATGGTTGAAAGTGTAGAAAATTAGTTACTTGGGATATCCCGGTGGACCAGCTCATGTTAGGGCCCGATTTACTAAAACAATTGGAACAACTGGTCACCAAAGTCCAACAGAACCTTAAAGAAGCTCAAGACTACTAGAAGAGTTACGTGGATAAGAAAAGGAAAGATAAATATTATCAAATTGGCGAACATGTTTACTTAAAGTAAAAGCAAAGAGAAGCTCATTGAGCTTGGGAAGGTACGAGAAGTTGGAACCAATATTTTCTAGACCCTTCGAGATACTAGCAAAGAGAGGGGTAGTGGGCTATGAATTAGCCTTACCTTCTCATATAAAAATTCATAATGCTTTCCATGCATCCTTATTGAAGAAATACGTATATGATACTAAACATATTATTGATTGGTCCTTGTTACAAGTGGAACTTGAAGGGTAGTTTGTACATGAACCCCTTCATATTCTGGACAAGAGAGAAGTGCAGCTAAGGAGGCACACCATAGTGCAGTTGAAAGTGCAATGGAATCACTTTGAATTTGATGAGTCTACCTGGGAGAATGAAGCCACCATGAGAGAGGCTTAAGCGCCATCTCTGGAGAACATGAGTTAGGAAATGTTTTTGTTGAATGCCAGATCTAGACAACATGAGTTATGAAATGTGTGTCTTAAGAATGAGGTCTGGAGAACATGAGTGTTTTGATGTTTGTGTTGAGCTCCATATCTGAAGCATATGAGTTATGAAATGTTTGTGTTGAGCATAATCTATGAAGCACATGAAACATAATAATTGGAAGTGTTGGGCATAAGCCCTAGAGAATTCCAAATTGATGTTGAGCATAAGGTATGGAACATCGGATCCTTGGCTATCGTATCCCTAGGTTTATGATACAAGTACATCCTAGAATTAGTGTTGAATGAGAGGCTCTAGAATTGCACTAAGTGTAACTCCTAGTTTTTAGCGTTGAGTATGGGATCTAAATAACACTTGGAGTTACATAAAATTAATTATGTTGAGTGAAAATGACTCTAATAAAACGCCTACCTCATCTTACTTATTTTTAAGTTTATTAAAATAAATTTCAAATTTCTACTTCTCATTAAGTACTGAAGAGATACCACAATATATGAGGTAATCCAACATGCAAGGAGGTTTCAAGCTGCCTATCTTAGTTGACTAGCCTCACCTGAAGGCCTTAATAAAAGAAATGATTATAAGATAATGAAAGTACCATGTGATTAGGATCATGTTATATGATACCTAAATTAAATGTTAACAAAGATATATGTATATATATAGTTTATATATGTTATGAATAAAAGAGTAAGCATATGTATTAATTATAAAGAAATGATAGTAACTATAAATAATAAATAAAGAACCTATGTATTATTATTTACTAAAATGATTAAATAAATATTTAATACCTAAAGATTCAAAATAGGAACTAGTAAAAGAGTTCCTAAGTTAAGTTAAATAAATATTAATTTCACATAAATCAAGTAAAATATTATTTCAAGAAAATAAATGATTCTTTATCGAACTGAAATATTAAGTGCCATTTTTTTTCTGAAGATTGTCTATAAAGGGACAATCCAAACAAAGGATTGGGGAGCCCATTATATTCTACATGATAGTTATTCTCCTAATACTTTTTGGAGAGAATTTCCAAAAGAAAATAAGTCTGGTACAGAACCTGATATTCTAGATAGGTGAAGCCTTACCTTTAGAAGCTCTAGACTACTTGCATGTTAGAACCAGCTCAGGGAGATCCAGATTGAAAGCGGGAATGGTTCAGGGTCATGGTTGGGTGGAATGTGGTAGTTCCTAAATTATTCGGTTAATAGATTTGAAGTCATAATTGTCTAGGTTCTTATTAATTTTGTGTGTTTAAGTGTGTAGGGTTGTAGCCATTAATAAACTACAAATTGCAGGTATGAGGTTTTTACCTTCTCTAAGTGCTTACAGATTTTATCAAGTAGGGTTTATAATATTGATTTGAAATATCCACATTGAATGCATGCATCAGCTACGTTTTCATTTATTTATAGAATCTTAGTCTAAACTATTTAATAAACTCTAGGGATATATTTTATGTTACAAGTTGAATTATTTACTTAAAACATTAAACTCAGCCATTACTTCATAGATAGGAATTTATAGTTTAATCCTCTTAGTATTGTTTAAACACGTTATAGAATGATTTAAATTGTCAAACAATTATATCCTAGATTTAAACCTAGTTATAATATAAATAGCTACTACATTATTGTTCAAACATAACTATAAATTTAAACTAGAGATTTCATAAATCTAGGTAAAGTAAACCATAATAGTATTTAAAAACTTTGCATCAAAAAATTTAGATAAACCATTTATAAATTATAAATATATAGACTGGAAATATAATCTTTGAACTTATTAATTTAATCCTTGTCCAAAACATTTAAAAACCACGAAAAACTTCATTTAAAGAAACCAACAAATCCGAGATCAAATCTCTTAAACATCAAACCAAATCGATAATGCTGGCAGATTTCATATTGCCAGCAGAAATGCTTTTATTTCCATCTTATAACTATTTATAAACATAAGTAATTATACTAACTAAAACATTTAATAAATGTTGTAATCCATACTATGAACAAAAAAACAACCATCAAATTCACCCTAACAAGGAGGTTGAGAGCCCTAAATAAAGTGAGAGTTAAAACCTAAATAAATCATATCCAAACCATGCTATGGAAAACATAAAACATTTCTAAGAATCGTTAACCTAGCCCAGCCATCAAATCTTGTCCAGGATTGGCTGTGAGTATATATATATTCATTTCATAAACTACAAATTGAATGTTAACACCCAATTAAGACGAACAAATTACATATTTAAAAATATAAATACAGATTCATTCCCTATGCATCGCGCTAAGTGGAATCTGATCAACTAAACCAGAAACTCACATTAACAAACAAGGAGGTATGACCTTACACCTCTGCCATTACAAATCAATTATATCCAGGATCAAATCCAGTGAAACAACCAAACAAAATTAACAAACCACAATTTCCTCTATTTTATCTGCCATCCCAAGATCGAATCCTGTAGGATTAAACAATTAACACAGTGCAGTACGAATTATAAATTAAGGGTTTCACCTCTCAAGATAACCAGAAGAAATTTAAATATAACCAACTATATAAACAAACACGATACATAGCTACTCTCTTTCCATCAAATGCACAATCACATTTTAAAAACATAAATACATTTTTATAAATAAACCCAGGCTGCGTATCCACACTAAGAGATGAGGCAAGATTCAAGCTTATGGACATAAGGTAAACCCAACCACAAACCAATGCACTCATGTTATTCATCACACACTGCTACCAAAACACAAATGTACATAGTCGAATCATCATTAGTTTCATTGCAAGCAATGACACTGTAAAATATAAAGAAACACATCATAAGAATAAACACATATTCGTTACCCACATAGAAATTTTATCAAGTTAAATAAAACCCATTACAGGTCATTGCAAAACGATGAATTCATGCCCAGAGTGAACCAAGATATTTACAGTCCAACCTTTATCCAATAATTACATATGGAAGAGACATGAAAAACATTACACAGTCACATACGAATTCCAAGCTTTATATCGAAACCCCAAACAACGAAACGATTCAACAATGTCTCTCCCACAACCCAAATCCTTTTCTAAAACACACAGTGAGGGTAAGGCCTTTTCAAAATTTGGGGCTTACTCAGAAATTGGTTGCACTATTATCAACCCAAATGGCACTTCTCCGTCTGAGTGCTGACATTCTTTATGTTGGTACACAAAAGGACATATTAAGATTGAAGTTTTACAAAACACTATAGATGGCCATGAATTGGGATGCATTTACCCTTAAACCAGCTTGCTATATAATTTTTATAAGTGTTGATTTGCATACGCAACTATCTCCTTTGCAACTCGTGTACATTAGCGTACACAGGTTTCCTTTGAGAAACTCGCGTGTCATACGCGGGTTGCCTATATCAATAGTCGCGTACACCTTAGTTTGACCTTAAAAAATATATAATGTGATTAATTGAGATTATTTGGGTCCTAATCATTAACTATCCCAACTGTTTCAACCACCCCAACCTTTGAAATCACTCTATTTCCCAAAGTATAAATAGAGGCCTTGGGGAGGGTATTAATAAATGAAGATTGGAGAGAAAAGTTATGCTGATGGTATATCTTCAGAAGTCTTGGAGCAGTAGAACTCAGAGTCCTTTGGTTGCAGAGGAGTCTTTGTCTCAGAAGCTGGGTTTTACTTTTATCTCATTCACTGATTGTTAATAAAGAGAATTCTTCTTCCAACATTGTGTTGGGTCTATTTCATGTATCGTGATTATTGAATGTATTTGATTATATATTTGATATATTGTTTATCTAACCTCTTATATATACATGCATGAGATATTACTTGGAGAATTTACTCTTTACAGGTGAAAGAGGTGCATCCCTAGAAGCTTTGGAGAGAACAGGATCAGGAGAAGATCAAGCTTGGATCGATTGTTGGTAATCGGGTAAGTCAAGAGTTTCTTCCTATTCCCTTTCTATTCTCTAGTAAAGCTGATTGTCTACAAGGTTAGCAGTAAGTTGGTAACCCCAGAACCTAGGTTACAAAGGTACTTAATCATGAACAATAGAACTAGAAACTCCACTGGGGAGTCGAGCCTACTGTGGGTTAGTCCGATGGATACTTGCCCTGTCTTTGCTTTGATTCAGTGTATGGTTTTATATCTTGGATTTTATTTGTAGTAGTGTTTTAGAGACCTATTTTATTTTTTCTTTTTTTCTTTTTTGTTTGTTGTGTATGCAGGTTGCTGTTCTACATAGTTGCATACAACAACTTGTATACGCGGGTTGCTATACTGGACAGTCACATACAGTACGCGGGTTGTTCTATTAGACAGTCGCATACATATTTAAGAAGCAGATTTTTAGGTAGGGTGGCTTGTCCCTGTCTTATTTTGATTTTTCTCTACCTTGGGGTCTTCTAGTGCTGGCATGTTGCTGTAGGTTTGAAAGTCCTGTACACCATACTTTGTGCTTTTCAGTAAGCCCTTGATTTTTTGTTTTTTGAGTCTTCTTTCATTTAGCAATTTGAAGTGGATTATCCTGTTTGGGTGATAGGTTCAGTGCTATGTATCTGAATCAGTGATCAGGATTTTAGATACCTTGTACTCTGTACTACTTTCAAGTAGTTTCAGTTTGTCACTTGCCCTTTAGTGATTTCAGTGGATTTCATTCATTGTTTCTTCCCAAGCTAGGTGTTTGCCAAGTCTCCTCCTTAGGTGGTTGAATTTGGTTCTTACAAGCCTGCTATACTTCATATTGCTTGCTTTATGGTTTGATTATTCAAGCATACTCAAGAATTTTTGCATTTAGGTGCATAGTAATTTTTGAAGAGTTTGAAAAGTGAAGAAACAACATTGGAAATATTTGCATTTGAATTGCATATCGTAGTTTTATTTTGAGTATTTTCGAATAAAATTTCAAAAATTACAAAAAATAAGTATTAGTCTTCTCTTACGTAGTTGTAATTTCATTAGTTCATATCTACAAAAAGAAAAAGAAGCTTGATTTAAGTAGTTATAATATTTTGTTTTGGAATTCATTTTATACACCTTTTTACTTTTCTTATCGAGTCTATAATATCATAGTCATTCACACCACTTACCCTCTGACTAAGAAAATCCCTTAAAATGAATGCTATAATTTAAAATTTATTAGTAAGTTTTGTTTTATAGGGTCATACATCTACTAGCTTAGGCTAGACTTGTGGGATAGGAAGGGTAAAATACCCACAAGAACTTACATTCAGATGTAGTTGGTCAATCGATAGGTAAATACTTCTTTGTGTTGATAGTATCTGGGAAGCTCCTCTCAAACGGGATTTAAGCACGAGGCCATGTGGAGGCTTAGACTGAGGAGATAACCGTCTGATTCCTTGTCAAAATGTAGACCAAGGTTTTTTCGCATTTGGGAATTCTGTCCTAGTCAGAGTTTTAGGATGTACTACCCTGCCCATGCGCATGAATCAAGATTGCGGCTGTCCCCCCAGACTATTGATATAGTTAAGGTAGCCTTTAGTCTCTTTGACATCTAGGGTTTATACACAGGTAAATTGGAAGGCTATTTCTGGTTCACCTTGGATGGGCCTGGAAGGTAACCCTTGTTGAAAGTGTAGGAGGGAGGTGGGTGATTCCTCCACTTATGCCTAAGAACCTCTTCAAGGACACCAAGAAACTGTCTCTCATATTTCTTTGGGAAAGTATATCTTATATCCCTTGTGATTGTTGAGACTTTAGGAAATTTTGTAGTGATTTCTTTGTGGTTTGTTTTCATTTTAGCCAACCTTAGGGTGTGAAGAGTCAAATTTACAATCATGGAGGACCAATCTATCAGAAGGTCATGAAGGTTGCAAAACCTTCCTCTACTTATCACATTGAACCTCCACATCCCCCTCAAAGGAGAATATTAGACACAGGCGGTTCTTTCTAACCGATAGGAGTTAGTGAAGTTTCGGGTGAACCAGAACTTAGGGAAAACTATTTTAATTTAACTACAGTTGAGATAAAAGACTTGCAGGATGATGAGTTTGCAAAGAAATTTAATTCACCTCTAACTGAATTAAACGATCCTGTGATCGTTCAGGTTCATCCTTTCAATTCACCCGTGATTGGTGTCCCTCTGGGCACACTAATGTCTACTGCAGGAGAAATTTCTTCTACTTCCACCTCAGTCGCTCTGGCTGAGGGGGTGCCACCTCCCCCAATAGGTGGCCCTAGAACAAGCATACCTAATACACCTTTAACTCCATCTAGCCGTGTGGTTCAACCACCGACTCCCACAATTATAGCAGGTACTTCTAGTGGTATGGTCACTGGGATTCCTAGTGTACCTTAAGTTCCTACTTCCTTTACACACACTGCTCAGAGTGGTTCTATAGGATCCTCAGCATTTGTCCAAGGTTTTCCTTGGAATGGGGGGCACATTCCCCCATCCACTCCATATGTAGGTCCAACACCTGCATATGTAGGGGTGTAGTTCAAAAACCCTAATCCTTATGGTCAGGGTTTTCAAACTCTGGTTTCAGCTCCTTTCATGAGCTCTCCTTTCTCGCTTTTTAGCAGAGGGATACCTACTCTTGTGTTCCAAACCCTAGCTTTGATTGGGGCAGCTAGAACCTCATACACTACACCACACATAAACCATCCACTGGCTTGTGGATGGAATCCTTTCCAGGTATCCCAACCACTTCGGAACTAGCAGTAGGGGGAAACCCCACCTTCACATATGGGAACATGGGGGCAAGTCCCTCTAATCCCCAAGCTGGTACCTTTAATGCTCCAGTTAGACCAAAGCTCCCTTTCTTGGCAACATTAAATTTTCTAGATTTGTCAAAACTAATGAATGACCTGGTGAGACATAACTCCTCTTGGTCACCCCTTCCTACCAAGCTACCCTCGAATATCCCAAAATTCAAAGGAAAAGTTGTTGATGATACAGGAGCTCATGTCACCACTTTCCATTTGTGGTGCTCTTCCAACACACTGAATGATGATACAGTTCGGTTGAGGCTGTTCCAAAGAACTCTAACCAGTATTGCAGCAAAATGGTATATTGAACTACCTTCTGCTGCGTTTGATAGTTTTTGGGACTTGGATAATGTATTCCTTAGTCACTTCCAACTTCTTGTCCGATATGATTTCAGGATAGAATTGTTCTCTACCTTTTGGCAGGACAAGGCCACTCATATTTCAGATCACATCCAAGAGTGGAGAAGACGGAAGAGTCTTATCAAAGCCACTATTCCTACCGAGTTTTTATTAGAATGGTTCCTTAAATCCCTATTTCCATATATATATAAGGATGTATCTACTTCAGGAGTGACCAATGAGGAAGAGGCTATCCTTAGGGCCCAACAGCTAGATTTGATATATTCTCAGTTTGGGATTTTATATGAAATCATCCTTAATGCACCGAGGACAACACACAATGTAGAGAAACCTAATCTTGGACCCCATGCCGATAGTGTGGTTGGTTCTATGAAATCTCCCACTGTAGAGTCTTTGGCTAAAAAGCTCCATGAGTTGTCTGTCAAACATTCTATAGTGGAGGAAGAAAAGGCTACCCCCTAAACCTAGAAAGCAAATGTTTTTGTACAATCCTCTCAGAAGGGAAATCAACAGCCTGGTGGGAAAAAGAAGAAAGGGAAAAAAGGTGAGGGAGACCAAAACAAGAAAAAACCCACAAACAATGCTGATGGGGGGAAAAAAGAAAATAAGAAGGTGAAATTTCCATGTAAGTTGTGCCATGAAGATCACCTAAACCATCAATGTCCCCTTATGGAACAAGATCAGAAGCTATTAAAAGGCCAACAACCGACTGTCCTGAAGGATCCTTTTCCTCAAGGACATAATTCCGCTTCAGCTTCAAATGCAGCAGGGGGCATCCCAAATGCTCCTGACCCTAATTATATCAGCATGGTTCGATCCTAGACTTTAATCCAGACTAGGAACAAGAACTATGAAACAAAGGTTTCAGAGAAGGGTAAGTCGATAGGTGAAACTTCCAACCCTCTCACGACTGAGAAACCTGTTGAACCTATGCCCAAGATACCGAAAGGTGTCTTCAAGAAAACCTTGCACAATCCCAATGCTAGGGTTGCAGCAAACTACTCCATAGTTGAAAATTTAGCCCAGACTCCTTATGCGATTTCAACTTTAGAGGTGTTACAAAGTTGTCCCACCTAGTGAGATGCACTCTTAGTAGCCTTAGGCAATATGGACTCATTGAGCCTCATGGCGAAGTTTAATTTGTTTTATATCAAAATTCGTCTACCATATAATGTAGCCTTATCGATAGATGTCATCCATGGTAGAAAAACCATTGGAAGGGCTGTTAACCCAAAAAATCCCTCACTTAGCTCTACATGGCCTACACCACCCAAGGACACCCATTCATGAACCTCGTAACACCCCATTACACCCCCACACCCTCAAAAGGGCTTAAAAATTAGTAAAAGGGCTTTAAAATCCCAAAAAGGAGCCTAAATAACTCTCGTAGGGGCTAAAGCCTCCAAAAAGGGGCTAAAACCCCTCAAAGGAGCCTAAAACCCTAAAAGGAGCTAAAGTTAGGGAGAAAGGAGCTAAACACCCAAAAAAGGGGCTAAATTCCTAACCAAGGGCTTAAAACCATAAAAGTCCCCAAAAACGCTATAGAAGGAGGGGTGGGGGTCACTCTAAAACACACCTCTCTTGCATAATGTTATGCTACCCGTGGATGCCTTGAGACACCTTTGCCTCTCAAGCCACCCACATTCCTCTCTCCTCCATCCATTCTCTCGATTAATCCATAGATCCTCATCCATTGTTGAGTGAGATAGGGAGTTGCTTCCTTCCAGCTAGGGCATGGTGGCCCATTTCACCAGAGAAGAGGTATACTTGTGTGTTTTATTTCATTTCTTTGCTTTTGTTTAACCCATATCTTGTTTGAATGTTTTCATATTTTTTCTTACAGGTTTATTTCTAAAATGTTTTGCAGGTTTATGGTAGCTTAATGATTGTTTGCAGGTAGCCAAGGCGAATCCCTAACATTGTTTGCAGAGGGGCTCACGGCCACTGTCTTCTTTCTGTCTTTGATTTCTGTCCATTCCACTTTCTTTTCAGAATTTTCACACGTAGGAACCTACCTTTCTGTCCTATAGATAGAAGGGAGCCATTCCTGCCACTGTAGCAAGGAGAAATCCCTGTTACAAAACTGGCGACCATACCAGCTTGATCCCATAGGATCCCTAGTTTAGTTTTCAAAGTTTTAGTTTCTTGTTCAGTTTTTTGTCCTGGGTTAATTTTTTTGTTAAATGTAGCTTATATTGTTGTTTATTTACATTTTCAGTTATTGTTGAGCCTCCTCAAGGCCAATCCAAGCCCATTTGGCCATAGTACTAGTTACTGTTGCCCATTCTATTATTTGCAAATCACTCAACTGTGCAAAAACGATCGAACTGAATTTCTGAAAATTCACCTGTGCTCAGGATCATTTTCTATCAAATATTTGATTCATTTGTGAATATTCTCTTTAGAAGGGGTAAAAGGGCCCATTTCCAAAGTGGGTTTTCAACCGTTTGAGGTAATTCCTCATGGTTTGATTAGAATCCACTTCGCAAAAACAAGACCTTTATAGGTGCATGACCCATTTTTTGGGCTTCACTGTTTGCTTTTATCGAGATTGTCAGTGTGGCTCAGCTGCCTCTGTCCATATAAACCATTTCATTTTTGTTTCTGTTTCATTTTATTGCAATTTCATTTACATAACGAAGTGTAAGTTAAATACTCAATGGCTTAATGAATGTAGTTTAACTAAAATTGACAATGAAATTAACAGTCTTGCTTACCCTTCCTCCTCTACCTAGTCATCACCCTCCAGGGTATTTTGGGATACAAAGAAGGGAAAGGTCATATAGTCCTAGGCCCTTCATTGAATATTGTTCTAAAACCATTAAAATTGGATGACTTGGAAGGTAGAGGGGGTAGAGAAGGAGGGATTGTCATGGCTCTAAGCATCCTCCCTGTTGACCAACCTTGGATTCGGGAGGTGACCTATGGATATACGGACGGGCTTAGTCCCATTGTGTTGAGAGCCCAGTACCTTCTTTTGGTTGAAGAGGAATATCAGTGTGAGGTAGTCATCTAGTTAGACCATCAACATTCAGGGTTAAAAACTATATTTGTTTACAAATTTCTAATTATGTAATGCTTGTATACACAATGACATGAACTCTACCACAATATTATGAATTCATAAACCATTTGCAGCTACTACATACCAGAAAGACAGACAAACAAATACACCATACCAAGTAATCAACACAACTCAGTTCATGACGCTGAGAGAGCCTTAAAATTTACCAATTTACACTAAGTTCAAACAAATCCACAGTATTTGAGGACATAAGTCCCTGACTGCTTCAACTGTGGGAAGTACTTGGGCTCAGCCCAGAAACTCATTGTGAGGAGTACCATGTGTACCCCAAAGTAGTTGGCCGCTGAGAGTAATTGCCAAGAAAAACGGGCAACGATCCCCATCAATTGAGTAGAAATGCCTGTGAGGAAAAAGCCAAGTGCTATCTTCTGGAAGTCTTGGTGGCAGAGAGACTACCTACAGCCAATAGGAAGCCATTGAAATAGGGGTCCAAATATCATTCCCACCATTTTGATAAACATCTAACACAATTGATCCCCCACACTCTTCCTCATGCCTAAGAGGCGAACCACCACCATTCGGGACATTAAACTGACACCGTTGAAACCACTCTCAATGACCTCTCACACCATTAGAAGGCCAGACAGCCTCTGATTTAGATTCATACCCATATCATTCTAAACTAGACCTCCATACTGCACAAGCCCCATGGATGGTGCAAAACCAGATCCATTTTCTGGCATAGCCATAGCAAGTGGACCCATGTCCATACTACAACTTGTCACCAACAACCCTATAGGTGGCCCAAGCATAGTCATGCAAACTGTCATCAGTCAGCTGCCACCACCCATAGTGACTAGCCAAGCTGGCCCATCTGCAACACATGGGGTAATGCCCCCTCCACCTACACTGCCCCTCCTACCACATAGGGGGCTAGTGGGATTTCCACTTATGTTGCCCCTACTTTCATACATGGGGGAAATGTCCCTGCCACCCATACTGTCCCACCCACAACACTTGGGGGCATTGGCCCATCCACAATGGTGCCACTACAAGTACCCCCAGCCGTGCAGATGCATTATGCACCTGCAAACCCCACCACCATTGCTGCCCCATCTCACATCAACCTAGGGTCCAATATGCCTTTCATGGCTCATCTTAATCTTCCTGATTTGGCTCAATTAACAAACGACCCCATCCACCACCAAGCATTCTAGCCACCCATGCCAACCAAGCTGCCATTAGACATTCCCAAGTTTGAAGGCGAGGCATGGGAATGTACCCAAAATCATATCATGAAATTCCATCTATGGTTCTCGTCAAATAGCATCGCAGATGATTCCATCAGACTGAGGCTATTCCAATGCACCCTTACAGGTGCTACATCCAAATGGTACATTGAGCTACCGCAAGCCAAGTACCCAAATTTCAACTCCTTAGCTTTCATGTTCCTACAGTATTTCCAACTCCCTGTCAAATATGATGAAGGGGTGGATATCCTGTTATCCTATCATTAGAGCACTGCGACACATATAACCGACCACGTCCATGAATAGCGATGACATCATAGCTTGTGTAAAATACAACTTGACGATAGGATCTTCTTGGATTCATTCCTTAAGACCTTACTCCTGTCCATAGCAAAGGACGTTGTATCCGAACATCCCCAATCCGAAGAAGAGGCCATACTGAAAGCCCAACAGTTTGACCTGATCTACGCTCAATATGGATACCTGTACAATGTCATTCCAGACGCTCCCTGCTTGGGTACCTCCTACCAGGATGCATCAGGGGCATCCCATGTTGCAGATGGCATCATAGGCTCAGTCTCCCAATAGCCACAACATCATCTGATACCACCTGTAGTTCCACCACAACCAAGCAATACTGCTAGTGTTTCTTACTGAACCAAACTCCGGACTATGCCAGAATGATGTCCCAGTTCAGAGCAACAACTTCCTATGCACAACCTGCTCCACCACAATAGGCTCATTATATGGCTTGGCCAACACAGCAGTATGTGGGGCAAATTCCCACATTTGTGGCACTGCCACCCCCATAAATCTACTATGCACCACCAGTGCAACCAGTTCAAGCCTCCGCCCCCGCTCCACCCACTCCATTGGGACAAGTGTTTGCACAACAAAACCGTCCCAACCAGCCTTCCCCCAACAATCAACAAGGGAAAGCTAGAAATAATTGGCCCTAGAACCAAGACAACAACCAATTGCAGGGAGGTGGTCAACAACCAAATCCTCCCAACAATGTTGCGGCAAACCGACCAGCCCAAAACCCCCTATGACAAAATGCACCAAGACGCAATGCCCCATTGCACACAAACAAACTATGCACACTATGTGAAGTCTATGGGCACTGCACATTTGATTGTCCCCTCATGGGTTGAGCTAAGCAAGCCATTCAGAATGAAGTCCAACAGGCTGCCAACGCGACAAACCAAGCCCAACCCAACCCAACACCACAAGGACCTCCTCCTATGGTGCTTCAAAACCCACTACCAGTCCAAGGGTTGGTGGCAACTGCACCCCCTTTCCAAGCCAATCCGAACGCTCTGGGGGCACCTCCCACAGACAAAACAGGTGTCCACACCTGCTAGCCATGATGACTGAAGAAGTCAACTTACAAACTAGACACAACCAGTACAGAACCACCACCGAACCCACTGACATGTCAGCAGCATCCAAGTCTAAATTGGTCAATCTACCCCTTCAGTCACCCCCATTCTCGTGCCCCCCATACGTAGATTTGCCAATAATGCCACAGCTAGAGATGTTGTTAGCTACAACATCGTGGATGATTTGGCCCAAACACTGGCTGCCATGTCCGCTCTTGAGGTACTTAAAACATGCACAACACGACGGAAAGCCTTACTAGCTGCCCTTGGGGCAGTGTTGCAGCTGCAACTGTTTTTCCCAAATTTTTCAAATTTTGGACCCCCTCATGATTTTAATGCTACTTTGAATCATTTGGATCCGTGAACTTTTTGGTCATGCTTTAATTTTGGATTATTTTGAGGTTAAATCTCTTCCTGTTTTTAAAAATTGTTTATGTTTGAAACTACTATGGATCGCAGAGTTTAGAGTCTGGTTTGCTGCCTTTTGAGCTACGTTTTCTTTTCAGCAACCTGATTCTCATGCTAGCCACTGTTTCGGAGGTCATTTAAACAACTTATCGGAACCTTGTTTCCTTAGGGAGCCTTCATTGCAGAAATCAAGTGATGATCTTAACTTCTTTGTTGTCGTGTCTTTTTGTTTGACTTGTTTATATTATCAGAGGCTGGTTGAGGATGAATCGAAACATTTGTTCTTTGTAAAGTCGCTTTTCGGGGGTGAAACAGGTTTTGAATGGTGCGAAACCTTAATTTGTTCCAATCCCTTAGCGTTTTTATTGATTTGGCGTCAGAGTTATGTTTTGGATCGGAGTCTGTATTCTGTTTATCTTCTGCCCTTGCGGCTCTCAAAGCAACTAGGTATCCGCCGCATAAGTGTTCTGCCCGCCGATGCTTGTCTGGTTTTCGTCGCACACCTGTAGCCTTTCTTGTTCCGCCCTTGCCGTATAACACACTTACCTTTCGACGTCGATGTCTTTCTAATTGCCGACTGAAATCTTTTCTGCCCAAAATTTAGGTCATAGCCCTTCCGACTCTGATAGGATTAACGGTCTCGCAGTGCCCGTCGCCTGTTAAGACCCTCTTATGCGGCTGTAAATGAGACTACCTGGCCGATGTTTAGTGTTTTAAGCCACCGATGATTTTTTTCTTCCCTTCGTTGGTGAGTTTTTCAAACCCGTGTGTGGATGAGATAGTGGTGCCGACACTTGTTAAGGTTTTCAGAATAGGAATGTAGTACATGGCCTCTCTTGATGATTAATCATTTTGGTTGATGTAGTTTGATTTTATTGAAAATGCAGTTCCAATGAATGATAAATGTTGTTTAATTGCAGATGGATTCAAGAAAATTTTATAAATGATTACTGCGAGAAGGCATAGCTGGGAGAAGAAGTAGCAGAAAGTTTGGCTAAACTGTGAGAAGCTCGTACTGAAATCAATGAGACCTCAAGGAGGGAAAATAAAGGACAAAGCATAATGGATGATGACAAAATCCTATGCTTGGAAAGATCCGTTAGTTACTGAGTATATCCCGTTTTGTAAGTTAAAATCGGAAAACGTAACGCATGAAGTGGACCATGAGCGCTCACGGAAAAGACAAAACGATGATCTTCGACGGTTTCGGGGAGCCCAAAGGTCACACGATGGGGGAATCCCAAATGCTTGGCTGATTTGGTTTAAATGTAGGATAGTTAGAGTTTATAGGGGCTTTTTCCCTGGGACAAACTTGTGAACTATTGTTTGTAAGAGGAACTATTTCGTTTTACAATGAGAAATTGCAAATTTTGCCTATTGGAGAAGGTGCTATGTGGAATGTTCAGTGTGATAAAATGAACAATGTTGAAGGGGAACTATTTTTTTTTTAACTGTGTTTCATTAACTGTGAGAGCGTTCTAACCTTCCAAACCTCTTTTCTTGCCTGAATGTTCTCTAGTATATTCTGTGACGTTTTCCACTATGAGTAATGGGATTTTTAACTGTTGATGAGCTATCTTGTCATGTATACTTTTATTCATGTTTATATGTTTTGGTTATAAGAACAGCTATCTGTGATTTACCATAACACGTGGACAGTATTGCATTACTCATGAATTAATATCTAGCTCTCTAGAGATAGCCTAGTTAGTACTTGTTTTCTTGCTTGATGTGTGATTTAGGTGCTTGTGAGTTTTAAGACGAAAGGTAAGAACCTGCGCATCACTTTGTGAATACTCCTGGCATTCTTTATCAAATATGCATGTTAAATAGGCACTTGCATATCATACTTTAAGTCAAAAATTACCAAAATATATACGGTGGACCGGGCCGCAACCTGTAAAACCTTTTAGTTTTTGTTACTTGACCTACGGTAGTTGGACCACAAACTGGACGGATTCCCCACACCAAACAGTCATGGGCTAGTTGGGAACGTTGACTGGGGAGGATCCCTTGCTATTGTCACCTGCAAATTTCCAGGCCTCAACAGTTTCTGGTGCTAGAAGGAGGGCCGCCAGTGCATGGCTGGCCAAGGAAACCCGTTTTCCCAAGACTATTCCACTGGTAACAGTTCAGAAAGCAGTGTGTTTCATAATCCAATTCCGGAAGAAGGGGGTAGAGAACATTTGTATTCTGTCGACAATGAAGTTGTTAATGATTTGAGAAGACACACTAGGGCATATTTAAAGAATATTGGAGGATTACTGATCATCCATGAATTTCCCAGAAGAGAATATAAAAGGAAATATCATCCTATATTGGAAGACTCAATGCTGGTTGGGGATTGGGAAGAACTTGTAGAAACAGCCTTACAGGAAGTTGTACAGCTTTTGAATCAAGTAGGCCCCGATACTCCTCACAGTTCTCTTGTTCATACTCCTATTTTCTCACCTCCTCACTCTCCACCCAGACTCATGGCAGGCTTAAATGCAAATCAACCTCCCAACCCACCGAATCCACCACCTGCCCCGAAAGCCAGGTCACCTTTAAACCTAACACCTCCTTTGCATGATTTACCTCAATCTTTTGAAAAGATGCTGCCCAAATTCGACCCAAGTGAGAAGATACTAGTAGACGACCACTTGCAAAGTTTCTATTTGGAAATAGAAGGGTTAAGGGTTGGGGAGTATGAGGATGTAGTTTGCAGACTTTTCCCGCACACCCTTAAAGGAGCTGCAACATCGTGGTACTTTGGTTTGCCTGCAAACTCTATCCCTGATTGGGATACCTTTGAGAGGATTTTTAGAAGTAAGTATGCGACCCAAAAGACTCATGCAGCCCTCATGAAAGGACTATGCACCTCAAAGAAAGAGAGAAAAAAGAAGGTGCATAGCTTCACCCAAAGATTTGCAGCGTACCTCAAGAATTTTTCTGAAGCTGACAGAACTTCAGATAAAGTCCTGATTGAATATTATACCTCAGCTTTAGGACCCGAGTTGGCCATGTTCGCCAAAATGAAGGCCAAGCCCACTTTAGCAGAGACCTATGAGGAGAGTAGAAAGTAGAGGCTGAAAGGGAAAGTATCGAAGATTATCCCAAACGATCAGGAAAGAAAATTGTGGGAAGGAAAGCCTTGTTGTTTACTAAGCCTAAGGAAGAGCAATCACCAGATTTTGAAGGAATGGCGAAAATGATGCAGAAGCTTTCTAACAGAATCATAGAATTGGAAAAGGAAAAGGAAGCCCAAAAGTTCTACAAGCCCTATTACAAGAAACGAGAGGATAAAAATCAATCCCAACCCCCTCCGCACAATTTGGCATCTATGAATTTAACAGAGGTAGGAATGGAAAATTTTTGCACTTTCCACCAACAAGCTCACTCTGAAATGAATTGTTCTCAATGGATAAACTCAATGACATTGGTGATGAACCAGCTGTTGGATTCTAAATTAACAGAATATGGAGATGAAGAAAGAAAAGACAGTAATACATCAACGAAAGAACAAGAGGATGATACCATGGTTTTGTGGGACTCTGTTTCGTTATTCGATGCCAAGGAAGAAATGAATTGGGGATACGAGGACATCATGGAAATGAATGTAACAACAAGAAGCCAAGGGTTGGCTAAAGAAAACAGTCTCATGCTCTCAAAGATTAAAAGGCTTCAGAAAAATGTTAAGAAATTTCAAAATAATTCCTCAGCTGATAAAATTCTTGAATTCACCATCACCAGTCAAGATCCTAGACAAAATGATATGTTTGCCAATCCCAATGAAGAAAAAATGAATATTGATAAAATGAATCCCACCGAACCTTAGATGGACTATGACATTGTGGAAGATATAAAGAAGGTAAGGGCGAATATCTCATTATTTGAAATGTGTAAGGTGCCGCAACAGAAAGAAAAACTATTGAAAGCGCTTGAAGCATCAGAGGAGAGGCTTCCCACTGATAATCAACCCAAGGAAGAAGAAGAAATTGGGGAAGCAAGCATTGGGGGTAAGCCTAAGAACAAGAATCCACCTTTCCTCCTCACTATTGAAATTTTTAATCACAACGTATGTAATTTCCTGGTAGACTCAGGGGCATCGGTTAACGTCATGCCAATATCAGTCTGCAAAAGGATAAATGGGCAACCTAAGCCATCCACTTAGAGGGTTGTTCAGTTAGATAGGACGAATGTGAAGGTAATTGGTGAGATGGAGGATGTTCTCGTCCGCTTATCTTCGAATGATAAGGTGTGTCAAGTTATTGATATCGTGGTGGCTGGCATACCAGACGGTTATGGGCTTGTTTTGAGCGGAGACTGGTCAGCAAAGCTAAATGGATATTTTTCCTTGGAATGGTCACATCTATGTCTGCTGTATAAAGGGAGCTCAAATCAAATCAAAATTTTGATGGAGCCTCACATGAAGTACAATGTTACTCAACTTGAAGAAAAAAATGAATCAGTGGATCCTGTTTTGGGAAATTACTTTATTGAATTGGAACTAGGAAATTACCAAGCAGAAGAGGCCAGTGACACATCAGACACCCAGCCTGATCTCCTTCGGTTTTCACAGGCTGATGAAATCAATTCTAAAATAGTAGACTTAGTAGTAGAAGTAGATGTAAATTCCCGCACAGTAGTTAGCAATTTCTGGACACTTTTTTTTTATGGTTCTAAAACGTTAGACGGGTCAGGGGCCGGCTGTGTCCTGATTGACCCCAAGAAGAACAAACATTTTATTTCATGCAGGTTAGAGTTTGAATGTACAAATAACACAGTGGAATATGAAGCTTTGGTTCAAGGTTTAAAGAAAGTAATTGAATTAAAGGTAAATAATCTGAAAGTTTTTGGAGATTCTGAAATAATTGTAAAACAAATCCAGAATCAAATACATTGTATTTCTCCTCACTTAAAAGCTTATCAAAATGAGGTATGGGATTTACTCAAATGTTTTAACGCATTTAATATTATATCAATTCCAAGACTTAAGAATGCAGCAGCTGACTTGTTGGCCACATCAGCTGCTAAGCTTGTGCCTACTAATAATCGGTGTTTTGTTGAATTGCTTTTTAGGCCCTCGGTTCCAGATATGATTACCAACCTATGAGTGTTCAACGATGATCAATAGATTATAGAATGCTTAACAAATGACGAGGTATTTAAAGGGGCGATTATCGATGATGAAGAACATCAGGGTGAGCTGAAATTTGATAATTTCATCCCTAAAGGAGTTAAAACCTTAGAATGGATGTTTGATTTAAATGAAAATTTTAGAAGACTAGCAAACGTGAAGACTCACAGCTCATCTCTACAGTTCGAATTGATAAATTTAGGGATTGAGACAAAGCCCAAATATGTGAATCTTGGAAAATGCTATTCACCAGCAGAAAGAGACAAGTTCATCAGTATTTTTAATCAATATAAATATGTTTTCACTTGGACATATGAAGATCTGAAGACATATGACACTAGTATCATCCAGCATGTTATCCCCATCAAATATGGATTCAAACCTTATCAGCAACCTTTAAGGAAAATGCACCCAAAATTGGAGCCTTTAATCCAGAGTGAAGTTAAGAAATTATTGGATGCTAGAATCATTTTTAAGGTAAGACACTCTGAATGGGTCTCAAAGCTGGTACCAGAGAGGAAAAAATATAGAGAAATCAGGCTATGTGTGGATTTCAGAAATTTAAACCGTGTTTCGGATAAAGACAATTATCCTATTCCACCCATGGAGCAACTACTACAAATGGTCTTAGGTTTTGAACTATTTTATTTATTAGATGGATTCTCAGGCTACAATCAAGTATTAGTAGCCGAAGAAGACAGATTGAATACAACATTCAGTGCCAGATGGGGAACTTTCGCTTACCGAAGAATTCCCTTTGGGCTTATAAATGTTGGAGCTATGTTCCAAAGGGCTATGGACATAGCTTTCCACGGTTTGATTGGTCGCACTGCTGTAGTGTACCTCGATGATATCACGATATTATCAAAGAGGAGAGAAGAGCACGCGTTTCATCTAAAGAAGATTTTTGAACGCTGCCAAAAATATGGTATCTCACTCAACCCCAAGAAGTGCATGTTCGCTGTTACGGAGGGTAAGTTGCTGGGTCACGTAGTTTCAAAGAAGCGAATCTCCATAGACCCAGAAAGGATCAGAGCCATTGAACAGATTCCCCTGCCCCATAATAAGAAGGGCATGCAATAGTTTATGGGGACAATAAACTTTGTGCGAAGGTTTGTACCAGATTTCGCCCAAATTGTTAAACCTTTGCAGCAGATGGTAAAGCAAAGTGTACAATTCAAGTGGACCGATGTTGAGAAGAACGTATTCGGCAATATTAAAACTGCTATTGGTCATGCACCCTCCCTCAAGAGCCCTGATTTTGATAAAGATTTTATTCTGTACACTTTCGCATCTGATGATTCGCTAGTAGCTGTGCTTACTCAGAAGCAAGATGGGGGAGATGAGTTCCCCATATCATTTATGAGCACTAGTCTACAAGGGGCCGAATTGAATTACCCAGCTATAGATAAACAAGATTACACAGTGTTCAAAGTGGTGAAACAATTCAGGCCCTACATATTAAAAAACTTGACTAAGGTAATTGTCCCACACCCAGCTGTAAGGTCTCTTTTTGTACAGAAGGAGTTAGGAGAAAGAAGGGGTAATTGGGTAACTGCTCTTCAGGAATATGACCTCGAATTCAAGCCAGCTTCTATAGTTAAAGGGAAAGGATTGTGCAGGCCGATGACTGAAAATGGAAACAATGAAGGACATGCCTGGGAAGACGAAGCTGAGTTACATCTGATGGATGTATGCCCCCTTTTTATAGCTCTGAAATATTGGTATCGAGACCTTGTGCATTATCTCCAGATTGGGTCATTACCGGAACATTGGAATTCTAAGCAAAGGAGAGCACTGCATCTTAAGTCAGCCTCCTATCAAATTATTGAAGGAATATTACGATGGAGTTCTCCTCAGATGCTTAGAGAAAGAAGATGCGAAGAAGGTATTGACAGACTTGCATGACGGGCCTGCTAGGGGACATTTTTCAGGAGATACTACAGCTCACAAAATTCTCAGAGCTGGATACTATTGGCCCATACTTTTCAAATATGCACACGCTCATGTTAGGAAGTGCGACACTTATCAAAGGTGTAGCGGAAGACAAGCTAAAGCAGCAAGGCCATTGAAGCCTGTGATAATATCAGATCCCTTTGAACAATGGGGGTTAGATATCATTGGGGAGATAAAGCCAAATTCTTCCTTGCAACACAAGTATATCCTGACAGCAACTGACTACTTCACTCGTTGGGTCGAAGCCATCCCATTGCACAAAATAAATGAGACTGCGGTCATAGACTTCTTGCAAGACCATATTATGACCAAGTTTGGAGTTCTAGTTTCTTTAGTTTTTGATAATGCTACTTACTTTTCCTCAATGAAATTAACTACTTTTACTCATGAGAAAGGGATTAAGTTGCATTACTCTGCTAATTATTATCCATAGGGAAATGGCTTAGCTGAATCTACCAACAAGAACCTAATTAGGATTTTAAAAAAGACTGTGATAGAAAATCAGAGGAGTTGGCACTCAGCTTTACCAAATGCCCTTTGGGCTGATAGAGTCACCCCCAAGTCTTTGATAGGAATGTCTCTGTATACCCTTGTGTATGGTAAAGAGGCCATTCTACCCCCCAATATCATGTTACCCTCTTCCATAATAGCTCAGGAATCTATAGGATTGGATAATGAAGTCTTGCAAATGAGGATATATAATCTCCTGAAGGTAGAAGAGTCTCGATCTAAATCCAGAGAGCGATTTAAACAACAACAAGAGGTAATAAAGAGATGGTTTGATAAACACAAGGTTGGAACAAAAGATTTTGAGGTGGGAGATTTTGTTCTCAAGTGGGACCACCCCCATGATGAGAAAGGAAAACACATGAAATTCCAGCAATTGTGGGAAGGTCCTTTCCAGATTGTGGCAAAGCTTGGCCCTTCAAATTATAGGTTGCAAGATTTACAAGGGTGGGAAGAGAACTTACCAGTAAATGGCTTAGTTCTCAAACCTTATTTTTCCTGAGTTTTGTTTGTGTTCTTCTATCTTGTATATAAATAATATGGCCTGGACGTCTTCTTTGAGTCAGGTGGTTCAGTCTTGTTTTAGTTTAAATTCTACTGATTTCAATAAAGAAGGCAAACCCGCGGTTGCATGGAGAACATCAAAATTTTGGAATGACTAAAGTTCTTGGGTATAAGACTATATTTTGCTGTTTATCTAAAAGAACTTCTTCCATTTTAGCAGTTTTCTCGAATAGCTATGTACGCATTGAAGTCCTGCTTAACCCCTTTGAAATAAACCAGAATCAAAGGGTCTGGAATACTATTTTGAGGCTCCATCCATGTCACATTTAAAATGTCCTAGGGAGTGACAGCAAAAGGGCCCATGGAAATAAGAAATGTAAACGTTATATTATATATAAATGATCCCATGCCAATAATTGAATGCCAAAAGGCAGATAAGAGTCGAAAGCTCCTATGAAAATCATTATATCTCAAAACAAATGCTGAACCATAAGTACTAAATCACTGAAAGTTCCTCTCTGTTCGTGAGCTGAAACATGAATACACCTCTCACACAAAAGGACACTTGGGATAGAGGAGCCCGAATCAAAATTCAGAAAGAAAGGCAAGTAGGAGGACTCATATGAAAAGGACAAAAGTCCAGAAGCACAAAAAGTGCTAAAATGGCATGGGAATGAGGAACAAATGAATATTTTTGTTTACCATATGCTACAATCATGTGGTGTCCAAGCTGGCAGCTACCTGAAGACAAAGGTAACAATGAAATTCATCTTTCGGCCTCAAAAGAGTTATAGGTCATAGCCTATCAGAGTCGGAAGGGATATGACCTAAATTTTGGGCGAAAAATATTTCAGTCAGCAATTGAAAAGACATCGACGTCAGAAGGTAAGTGCGTTATATAGCCACAAGGGTGGAATAAGAAAGGCTACAGACGTGCGACGAAAACTGGACAAGCATCGGTGGGTAGAACACTTACGCGGCGGATACCTAGTTGCGTTGAGAGCCGCAAGGGTGGAAGATAAACAAAATACAGATTCTGATCCAAAACATAACTCTGATGCCAAATCAATAAAAACGCTAAGGGATCGGAACAACTTAATGTTTCACATCGGTCAAAACTTGTTTCACCCTTGAAACAACGGATTTACAAAGAACAAATGTTCCGGTTCATCCTCGACCAGCCTCCGATAATATAAACAAGTCAAACAAAAGGACGTGACAACAAAGAAGTTAATATCATCACTTTATTTTTGCAATGAAGGATCCCTAAGGAAACAAGGTTCCGATAAGTTGTTTAAATGACCTCCGAAACAGTGGCTACCATGAGAAGTAAGTTTCCGAAAAGAAAACGCAACTCAAAAGGCAGCAAACCAGACTCTAAACTTTGTGATCCATAGTAGTTTCAAACATAAACAATTTTTAAAAACGGGAAGAGATTTAACCTCAAAATAATCCGAAATTAAAGCATGACCAAAAAGCTCACGGATCCAAACGATTCAAAGTAGGATTAAAATCATGAGGGGGCCCAGGATTTTGGTTGATGCAGTTTGATTTGATTGAAAATGCAGTCCCAATGAATGATAAATGTTGTTTAATTGCAGATGGATTCAAGAAAATTTTACAAATGATTACTGCGAGAAGGCATAGCTGGGAGAAGAAGTAGCAGAAAGTTTGGCTGGACCGTGAGAAGCTCGTACTGAAATCAACGAGACCTCAAGGAGGGAAAATAAAAGACAACGCAGAATGGATGATGATAAAATCCCAGGCTTGGAAAGATCTATCAGTTATCAAGTATATCCCATTTTGTAAGTTAAAATCGGAAAATGTAACGCATGAAGCGGACCATGAGCGCTCATGGAAAAGACAAAATGACGATCTTCGACGGTTTCGGGGAGCCCAAAGGTCACACGATGGGGGAAACCCAAACGGTTGGCTGATTTGGTTTAAATGTAGGACAGTTAGAGTTTACAGGGGATTTTTTCCCAGGACAAACTTGTGAACTATTGTTTATAAGAGGAACTATTTCTTTTTACAATGAGAAATTGCAAATTTTTCCTGTTGGAGAAGGTGCTATGTGGAATGTTCAATGTGATAAAATGAACAATGTTGAAGGGGAACTATTTCATTTTTTACTGTGTTTCATTAACTGTGAAAGCGTTCTAACGTTCTGAACCTATGTTCTTGCCTGAATGTTCTCTAGTATATTATGTGACATTTTCCACTATGAGTAATGGGATTTTTAACTGTTGATGAGCTATCTTGTCATGTATACTTTTATTCATGTTTATATGTTTTGGTTATAAGATCAAATATCTATGATTTACCATAACACATGGGCAGTATTGCATTACTCATGAATTAATATCTAGCTCTCTAGAGATAGCCTAGTTAGTACTTCTTTTCTTGCTTTATGTGTGATATAGGTGCTTGTGAGTTTTAAGACGAAAGGTAAGAACCTGCGCATCACTTTGTGAATACTCCTGGTATTATTTATCAAATATGCATGTTAAATAGGCACTTGCATATTATACTTTAATTCAAAAATTACAAAAATATATATGGTGGACTGGGATGCAACCGGTAAAACCTTTTAGTTTTTGTTACTTGAACTACAGTAGCTGGAGCGCAAACCGGACGGATTCCCCACACCAAACAGTCACGGGCTAGTTGGGAACATTGACTGGGGAGGATCCCTTGTTGTTGTCGTCTACGAATTTCCAGGCCTCAACAGGAAGTAGACCCCTCCGACTCCAAGTTGATCACATTCAACATGGAGAATGGAGAACCGTGCATGCCATCGACCATTGCCTTTCAAATCTTCGTGTCCATCCAGAATTTGGTTGTGCACCGATGCATATTGGATGAGGGGGCATCCACGTGTGTTATGTCTACCTTGGTTTGGTAGAAACTTGGATCACCAATTCTACAACCACCCTCCACAACTTTGCTGGCTTATGATGGCCATTCTACCAAATCCCAAGGAATCCTCCCCCACGTCCCCATCACATTAGCCGAGAAGACAGTGCTGATTGACATAGAAGTTGTCAACTTTCAACTGGACTATAACCTTCTCCTTGGAAGAAGTTATATGTATCCCATGAGAGCAGTCACATCAACTGTCTTCCATCTCATGATGTTCCCCCCATGAAGGGGAGATAGTGATGGTTGATCAACTCACTTATCATGATCTGCAAGGGTTAACGACACCCACCAATGTTATCCCTACCATCACCACGATTGAGTCGCAAGGGATGACCACACACACCAATTTCATCCCTGCAATCAACACCATGGTTGAAAACACACCAACCTCCCCATTGTTGAATGTGGTCCCTGGGTTGTTTGCCGATACCACCATGACGGTTCCTTTCGCATTAGTGTCACCACCACCGACACAAAATGAAACTGCAGACTTGTGCATGGTCTCATCAAGCACCGCTGCACCCAAACAACAACCGCAGTCGTAGCCCCAACCACAACCACAAAATCATCCACAACTGCAACATCACCTGCAGTAGTAGCATTACGCATAGCCGCAACCACAACCGCATCCCCACATGCAACCAACATGGATTTATCTGGGCTCATCCCTATTCCATATGATTCCCTTCCTCTTTCCCCCACCCGGTGTCATGAGCAAGCCAGTAATGGCCACCTTAATCCTACCCAACTTTACATTGGGAATTCTGATGTGGTATCTTGATCCACTGGCTCAACCACCAATGCCCTAGAATTTCTTAACCCCGGTGCAACCCATTGCAATCGAGTCTCACCCTCCACCTGACCCGCAAAAGCCAACTTCCACACTCGGACCCACACCGTCCCACCCAAAAAGGGCGAGGGGTAAGAATGCCAAAACTACTGCAAAACCTCGGTCAATCCTTCCTTGCACTGTCTACAAGCAACAGGGCCATCCAACTCAGAATTTCCCTAAGATCCCAATGGTCTGCACACATTTGGATCCCATGGATACAAATGAAAAACTCCCTGTCATTGAGCTTCCAAGCACGCTAGTAGTAAGAAACAAGGCATTGAGAACAAACCATGCTTGCACCCTCTATGGTTTGTATGGACATTATTCTCACCGTTGCCAAGACTTACTCGAATTTTGAATGGCTTTAGCCGACCTTCGACAACATTACCTTGAATCTGAGATCACCCTGATCAAAGAAGTTCACCCCCCACCTCCTTCTTCAGACACCATGTCCATTTACATAATGTTCAGTTGTACCAACCCTCTTGTTTCCACCACCACCAATGGTCCATCAAACCTTTCTCTTTCGTTGTTTCCACAACCGTAGCTTCATCCGAAGCCACAAACTCAATTGCAACCTCAACCTCAGTTACCAAGGAAACAGTGGGGTTCATTCTTGATCAACATGATCCTTTTCATTTTCCTACCATCCAGGATCGTGAGTAAGTTTGTCTTGGCAATCTGCAATCTACATGGTTTCACACTAGGAGATCCTATGTGGTACCTTGAACCACCTACCAGCCCTCTAAGGCCCCAGGATGTGTTGACTCATGTCCATCCAATTGAGATGATCTTACACCTACCTCCAGGTCCATCAAAGACTCCTCTTGTCTCCAGGAGTGCCCCTCTTCCTCCAACAAAGACTGGGGGCACAGAAACCAAAGCCACAACCAATACCATTTTCATAATATCTAGCACTAGTTTCCATTTCACCTCGTCGGTTGTGGAAGATCCACCTGATCTATCCTGGCACAACTTACACAATGACAGAGATATATGTAAGACCGCCTTCGGTTTTACCCCTTTCCCTTTAAACCATAGTGTGGAATCGATTCTTCCCATAAAATACCAGATTCCATTATCCCACCTTGCCAATGACCTTTGTCTTGGAAAGGGGACATACCTCTTCCCTGACTCAGACGGTCGACTCTTGAAGAAGCCACGCAATGGGCTCCACCTCAAGAGAGTCTATTCTTGATATAACCACTATGTGTCCCTTATAGCGTAGTTTTTTCTCTTTTCTTATTTTTCAACATTTTTTACCACAAGTCAGGGGTAGCACCATTAGCTGCTAATCCAAAGTCACTCAAAACCTATTCAAGACACCTCTCACATCTTCGGGCCCAAATTTCCATCTTCTTATGAGACCATCGTCTCATGTTTAAAAAATAAATTTCAGGACCGTTTCCTGGAAGTCACCTTGATTTATGAGCCATAGCATGGCGATACAAGTGTCTAAGGACCTATACTTGAATCACTATTTCCTCTCTCTACTCATGTGGGTTTTCGGGCCACCTTCTGTTAAAGGTTACCATTCTTTAGTTCTGTTTTGTATTTTTAACACATAGTTGTCTTTTCTATTCACTGCACCTTACGCGGACCTCTGGACCACTGTCCACAAAACAATTTCTTTTTCTTGCATTTATTTGGCATAAAAGTGCCTCCAAACTTGCACTCGCATCGCATGTAGTCAATTCCATCCACCACAACACACGCACATGCTCTCTTGACCTCTGTCCAAGAGCAACCTTGGTTTGCGTGCCTCTGCCGCATTGACTCGCGAGCCTTTGCCACGATATATCCCACGCATGTATTGGTATGTTTGAGAGCCTTCTGCTTTGTCCATACTATGTGGATGACCTTTGGACCACTGTCCATAGTCTCGACATGGGGCACCGCCTGTGCCACCGCAATCGGTTGACCATATTGGAATTTTGTTTAAGCTCTTTTCTGACTCCTTAAAACAATGAAAAGATAGCCGAGCACAATTGCTTCCTTTCCCACTTGCTAAAGTATAGGAAATGGCATCTACATCGTCTCATTTATCTCCTTTTGCGTACCATGTAGACCATCAATTGAAAAGGACCTCCTTGGCACATTTAAGCCAAGACCATTCCCCTTTGCATACTTTTATGCTTTCTCGGGCAGAGGGGCCACACTTTACGAAAAATCTCACCATGGGTTGTCGTTAAGCTCTTTTCCAGCCTTCTCATCAAGAAAATATTTTTGAGCAAACTTGGTTTCGTTCATGCTTGTAAAAGTATATGAATGATCATCTATTCAGTATAGGTTTAACCTTTTTTATCTTGGTTGGAATACCAACGGTAAAGAAGTCTCTCATCCCTTACAAGATGAGTGAGCTCTCCTATGTATACATTTATCCCTTTTCAAGCATAGGAGACTACCAACGAAAAAGAGCCCCCACTAGAGTCTTCTTCATGCTTTCAGACTCTCTAAAATTGAAAGCACCATCGACCATTTACCTTCTCGGGCTTGCCAAAAAGCCACGAGATCATACCACAACAGTGTCCCTAGACACCACCCCACAGAAAATATTTTGGAAGCATTCACACATTGGGTCGCCTTTGTTCAGAGTAATATGCAATGTGTCTTCCTTGGACCCCATCAATATCAAAAGTGTCCACCTCCTCCAAGTATTTCCCATCTGTAGTGACATTCTCGGTATTACAACTATGATCCCATTCCCATGAGTAAGTTCCATTTGTTGCCTAGTCTGCCCTGCCGTTATACTCTAAACAAAGGAATTTTGAGTCTACCACACTCCCCCTGCCCCTGTTCAATTCTTTCCCTCCCCCACCCCCCCATTTAGTGGGTCAGCCCATAGATTGTCTCACACTTTTTGGTTATTTCCCTGTCTCTCCTGGTCGAGGAAACATCATTTCCTTGACTAGGGGTAGGTCTCCCTCTGTCGATGACAACACACATATTCCAGAGGATAGACCCAGAGGTCCCTATATATTGGTTTCATTAACCTCATTGATGAGTTCCTTGGACTATTTGAGAGGAGTCCTTAGTGCCTCTTGGGATGGTTGTTTCTCACATGCTCGAATCCAACTACATAATCGCACCATTGAGATTTGTACAGGGTTTGGTCCGCACAGTACTTGGTTGAAGACCCCAGATGTCACCTTACTCTAGCACATTGATGAGTCTACTCGAGGGACCTAAAATAGGTTATGTCCCTTGTGATTTCCAGGTTGCATTGGAGGCAGTGTTCAGAAGCCCCAACAGTGCTTCTATATAGATTTATGATTGATGCAGCATACTTGTACCACAGAGACTTTGACTCTTAATCAACGATTCCATATAGCTATTTACCATTCCAAATCCAACATATTGTTAGTCATAAATATATAGCATTCCATGAGAATGCCATGGGTCCAATGTACTAGATCAGTATTGTATTCAGCCTCACATTTGAGGCAACCATTATTGTATCATCAGTTGTATATTATCGGCTCTTGTATTTTAGAGCATAGATCAAATTATTCTTTTGACATTTCCATGAGCATGGGGAAGCCTGCCTCATCCATATACATGTCACACATTGTTTATATCTCACCCATTGATGGGAACCATATTAATACAAAAACCAAAAACCACCATGCCCCAGCCCCGAAAGCACCACCTCTATGCAGCAAATCCTATGATGTCCATCGGCCATACGATGAGCTCCTGCCCTCACACATCAAGGGGCAATCTGTTAACCAAAAAATCCCTCACTCAGCTCTACATGGCCTACACCACCCAAGGAAACCCATTCATGACCCTCGTAACACCCCATTAGACCCCCATACCCTCAAAAATGCTTAAAATGAGTAAAAGGGCTTAAAAACCCCAAAAGGGAGCCTAAATAACTCTCATAGGGGCTAAAGCCTCCAAAAAAGGGGCTAAAACCCCTCAAAGGAGCCTAAAACCCTAAAAAGAGCTAAAGTTAGTGCGGAAGGGGCTAAAAGCCCAAGAAAGGGGCTAAAGCCCTAACCAAGGGCTTAAAACCATAAAAGTCCCCAAAAAAGCTATAAACGGAGGGGTGGGGGTCACTCTAAAACACACCTCTCTTGCATACTGTTATGCTACCCGTGGATGCCTCGAGACACCTTTGCCTCTCAAGCCACCCACATCCCTCTCTCCTCCATCCATTCTCCCCATTGAGCCATAGCTCCTCATCCATTGTTGAGTGAGATAGGGAGGTGCTTCCTTCCAGCTAGGGCATGGTGGCCCATTTCACCAGAGAAGAGGTATACTTGTGTGTTTTATTTCATTTCTTTATTTTTGTTTAACCCATATCTTGTTTGCAGGTTTTCATAGTTTTTCTTGTAGGTTTATTTCTAACATGTTTTGTAGGTTTATGGTAGCTTAATGATTGTTTGCAGGTAGCCAAGGTGAAGCCCTAACATTGTTTGTAGAGGGGCTCATGGCCACTATCTTCCTTCTATCTTTGCTTTCTGTCCATTCTGCTTTCTTTTCAGCATTTTCACACGCAGGAACCTACCCTTCTGTCCTATAGACAGAAGGGAGCCATTCTTGCCCCTGTAGCAAGGCGAAATCCCTACTACAAGGGCAGTTGTCAATGAGGGTGCTTCTACATGTGTAATGTAATTGTATTCCTAGAAATCTCTTGGATCTATAGAGCTGGTTCCATCGAACACCCTACTTACTGCTTTCGACGGAAGGTCATTTCATTCACATGGTATCCTACCGGATTTTGAAATTAAGTTGGCAGGGAAAGCAGTGTTTGTTGAGGTAGAGGTGATTCATTCACTTTTGGATTATAACTTGCTCTTGGGGAGAAGTTGGAATTATTCCATGTCAGCTATCGCATCGACCATATTTCGAGTAGTAGTGTTTCCACACGAAGGGAAGTCGGTTACTATATACCAACTCAATTTTACTCGAACAGGTCGCATGGAAACTAACGATTCCACCATACCATTGGTTGATTAGGTTAAACCTACTTCAGAGAGCTTAGGGGTTGGAATGTATGCATCATTGATGGGAACATTCGATATTCGAGCTTCAATTAATTATCTAGGTTCTACTAGTGTAGGGAAGTCTATAGCAACAATTGTTGATAGAACAGATCCTTCGGTTCTTCCTACCCACTATGAACCTGAAGTGCCCTTATCAGCAATGGAAGTAGCTTATCAATCCATTGTTCATACCACTGTTGATCCCATTTTGGTCCCTCTAAAAGTCTCAGAGGAACCGAAAGAAGCCTATATTCCCGCTTGGGTAGTGAATTCTTTGCATTCTAGAGACTGCTTAGATATGGTTTTTCCTTCAGATGAAGCCATTATGGAAGCTATGTGCAGACGAGATAATATTTGGGAGGATATTCACCATCGATCCTATTTTCTTCCAGAGTTAAGCAGGATTGAGAACAAGGAGTTCCATATGAGACTGGCAGGTGATGTTGATATACCTATTAGTCCCTTACCAAGGGAAGGAATATTTTCTGAGGGGAATATGGAAAAAATTTCCACTACGATTCCTGTCAACATCTATACAAACCCAAACATTGTGGAAAATGTACACATCGACATGAACTGCTCTCCAGAGGAGATTGCAATCTATATAGCCTTGTTTAAGGAATTCCACGACATATTTTCTTGGTCATATGAGGAGATGCCAGGCATAGATCCATCAATTATCGAGCATGAAATACGAACTTACCCTGATGCTAGACTCATTCAACAAAAGTTGAGACCTGTCAATCTGTGTAAAGCGACAGTAGTTAAGGCTTAAGTTGAGAAACTACTGAAAGCTGGTTTCATTTACTCGATAGATTTTACAGAATGGGTATCCAACCATGTTCCTATTGACAAAAATCAAGGGACTATACGCGTTTGTACTGACTTTCGGGATCTAAACAAAGCCTATCCCAAGGAAAATTACGCCATGCCATTCATAGATCAAATTATTGATGCTTATGCGGGAAGTGAGGTCTTTTTGTTTATGGATGGTTTCTTTGGGTATAATCAAATCCAAATTAAAATGTAAGACCAACATAAAACAACTTTTATCTGCCCTTGGGGTACCTTTTCATATAAGAAAATTCCCCGTGGATTAAAAAATGCAGGGGAAACCTTTCAGTGGGCAATGAATTTTTCCTTTTATGACACTAAAGCCATTGTCAAACCCTACCCTTATGATCTGCCAGCACATTCTTGTAAGAGGATTGATCACCCAGATCACTTGCGTTTGATTTTTGAATGATGCAGATACTACAAAATTCGCTTGAATCCCCACAAGTGCATTTTCTGTGTTGAGTCAGGGAAATTTCTCAGATTCATTGTTTCCAACAAAGGCATTTAGGTGGATCCTTTGAAAGTTGATGCCATCGTAAATCTGCCTCCTCCTCGTTCTATCAGGCAGCTTCAAAGCCTACAAGGGAATTCCAAATTCCTTCGACGTTTTATTGTAAATTATGCCAAGATTACTAAAGGTTTCATGCACCTGTTGAAACAGGACACCCCATTTGTATGGGATGAAATCGCACAACTTGCATTTGAGGCATTAAAGAAAGATTTGTTGTCGACACCGTTATTGTGCGCCCACTAGATTACTCTTGTGATTTTATATTGTATCTAGCCGCATCTGAGTCGACCATAGGGATAGTACGAGTCCCGAAGGATGATAAGCTCCAAGAGCATGTCGTCTACTATATTAGTTGTGCTTTAGTTGGCCCTGAACTTAGGTATTCCCACTTCGAGAAGTTGGCCTTGGCAGCTGTGTATGTTGTTCAGAGGTTGCATCACTAAATCTTACTGAGGACCACGATGGTGCTGGGGGATATTAATCCTTTCCAATATGTTTTGTCCCGACGGATAGTTGGAGGAAAATTCAATAAATGGATACTCATTCTTCAGTAGTTTGAACTAGATTTCCAATCTGCCAAATCCGCCAAATCCTTAATTTTTGTTGAGCTCATTGCAGAATTTCCGGTAGAGGAAGATGTAGCCATTGAAGAAGACTCATTCCTAGATGAGCATATCTTTTTTATTTCCACCTCTAACCCCTGGTACGGAGATATACTTGTCTATCTACAGACTTTGAAGTACCTTGCAACCTTTTTGCAGGAAGAATGGCGCAAACTACGTGTACATGCCAAAAACTACCTCATTATTGGAGATACTTTATATCGTAGGGGGGTAGATTCCATTTTGTGACATTGTCTTACCCATGAAGAAGTAGAGACTGTCCTAAATGATGCCCATATTGGAGTGTGTGGGGGTGATTTATCTGTGTTAGCAACGGCCCATAAGATCTTACGTGCCAATTATTTCTGGCCCACAATCTTTAAAGATTGTGTGGAAGCCATGAAGTGTTTTCATCCTTGTTAGCTTTACACTAGAAAGATGCAATCACATCTTGATCCATTATTTCCCGTCATCTTAGTGGGCCCCTTCATGAAGTGGGGGATAGATTACATGACATGCAACCCAGTCTCGGCTGGGGGGCACAAACATATCATTGTCGTTGTAGATTATTTCACAAAGTGGGCAGAGGCAATGCCCACCTATAAAGCTGATGGGGAAACTACAGGTTTTTTTGTTTTCAACCAAATTATCACACGATTCAGTATCCCTAAAGAGATTGTCACTGACCATGGTAGTCACTTCGAAAATAGTATGATGACTGAATTGACAACTATGCTAGGGTTTAGACAAGAGCATTAATCTTATTTCTATCCTCAAGAAAATGGTCAAGCCAAGGCTGTAAATAAAACCTCGAAGACTATTCTAAAGCGCACTATTAATGCAGCCCATTCCAATTGGCACATCATGTTGTATCCTGGAATTTGGGCATATCATACCAATGTGAAAAATGCTACAGGGTTCTCTCCTTTCCAACTAGTTCACGGAGTGGAAGCAGTCACCTTGGTCGAATGCAAAATCCTGTCCTTAAAGATTTCTATTCATGTGTTACCTGATACGATTGAGCTGGAAGAACATTTATTACATTTAGGACATCTAGATGAGTAGCAGAGAGATGCACTGACAACAAATGAGGCTCATAAAAATAGGGTAAAAAACCAAAACGATAAATCAGTCAAACCTCAAATTTTTTTTTTCTGAAGGGGAGCTTGTTTTGCTCTGGGATCAGGACAAAGAACCCCTAGGGGCAGGGAAATTTAGGTCTATGTGGTTAGGACCTTATGTCATGTCAAAAGTGTTGAAGAAATGTGTGTATGAATTAACATATTTCGAGGGGAATAAGCTGCCCGAGCCTAGAAATGAGCTCTAGTTGAAAAAGTACTATGCTTAGGCTTAGCGCTTTTTACTCTATTTTTATTATATGTATTTTATGTACAATAGTTCATCAGTTTGTGTTTTTATACCATCTGTTGGTTGTTATAGATTTCTGCCAAGTGGTTCATAGGTTTCACAAATGGTGCTAGTCGTCACACTTGTAACCTGGCTTCAGTCACATGGGTCATTTACTCGCCCTCAGGATAGCTAGTTGCCTCTGGAGGCACTTGCCTAGGTCCTGCTACCAATAATGTGGTTGAATACAGGGCTATCATTGAGCTTTTATGGGATTCTTTGTCACGTGGTATCATTTAGCTGGAAGTCTGACTTGACTCTCAACTAGTGGTTTCCCAGCTCAGTTGAGCTTATCAGGTGCGGAACCCTATTTTACTACGTCAGTTTATGCAAGTTAGGTTATTGGAAAGAAATTTTGATTTTATTACATTCAATCATATTCCAAGAAATCAAAATTCATTAACTGACGCGTATGATAATTATATCTTGGATTGGCACTTAACACATTTTGCATAAAAATATACAACAGATACATTACAAAACACATGTAAATAAAATCGACAATATATATATGTGTGTGTGTGTGTGTGAATATCTAGATAGGTCAAGTTTCTGATCCTCAGATCTAGTCATAACTGTATAATATACAAAAAATATAAAAAAAATGGATCGAAGTCCATAAAAAGCTCCTAGGTCTAAGCTTGACCACCCTGGTCCCCTTGATAATCTTAATCACCCTGCTCTTGGGCTTCTTCAGCTTCCTTAGTTGTAGTAGCCTCAACAACGTTGATGTACACAAGTACTGCTCTAGCTACCCACCTCATAAGGCATATCCAGAAATGTGGTATACCAACCACTAGCTCCTGCATAGCGGCAGGGATATGCTCAATACGTAAAGTAGGTACTCTTTGGGTAAGCCTGGCCAGATTTCCCTCAAGAACCCTAATCAAACCATGGTCTTCTCCTACCACATGACGCACATACATACATGGATGCCCAGCAAGGTGGACTAGTCCAATACCTACATTTTAACATTTTAAAGGATCTAAAACTCTTATACATATGTATATATATTTATGACTAAAATTAATAAAAATTTAAAAACTTGAAAAAAAAAATACCTGACACTCTCCATGCTCCTCCAGGAGGGAGGACAAGGTCGGTGTCACCTTAGAAATCTATTCCAGCATATGGAAACTATTCCAGTGCTGGTACCTATCACTCCCACCATAAGTAGAATTCGTCATTGTATACACTCTGAACTGATCCACCACCTCCCTGGCGGAGGAAGATTTCTCCCCACCTACTCAGTCTAGGCTGACAGGGAGAACGAACTGGTAGTGGTACCGCAGGACTCAAACCAGGCACCATCTGAAAGAAAAAGGCCACTAATATGCTAGAATAACCAAATTTTTTTTCGCCAGCCTCTTTTACAATCAAAGAGTTGCTTCCTCATTATCGGGATTCCTCCCGAACACTAGTCATATAGGGTTCCCTGTAGACAGTCCACTGCAAGTCTCATTTGGTTTCGAGTTGCAAGGTGAAGTGATGATGACCTTGCAACCCTCACTATAGTACTTGCCAACACTTGTAATGGCAAGTTGCGAATATGAACAACATGGATGCAACTACCCATCTTTTGAGTACTAGGCACACAATATATATCTATGTAGTTCAGCACACTTAGAAGGTCACCATGTCTATCGGTACCTTCCAAGTTAACTGGAGCTCCCCATCATGACAAACTTGAGATAAAATAGACA
Organism: Pseudotsuga menziesii; assembly: GCA_001517045.1. Lineage (NCBI taxonomy): Eukaryota > Viridiplantae > Streptophyta > Pinopsida > Pinales > Pinaceae > Pseudotsuga > Pseudotsuga menziesii. The sequence continues at coordinate 37,293 of LPNX010353737.1, read as the reverse complement.
TCTTTCGAGTTAATCTCTAGAAACTCACCTTGTAGGTAAAACATAACAAGATCATGATCCCAATAGTTTATCATAAAATCTAGTAAGCGGACATTGGATCGCATAGGTGAGGTATAGAAGAATTTAAGCAACCCGCTTTGTTGCAAAGCATTTACCTTGGGGGCATCCCGTAGAGCTTCTTGGTCCATGTATTCATGCTCCCTCTCCCTCCACTCAAGCACCATGTTTCAATCTGATAATAAGTCATTTATCAAACATTAAATTCATATAAAAATTTGTTTTTTGGCCCTACATAGCTTTTTCCTACCTCACGCAGTGTACACGACTATCCTTTGGACAAGTTGCGTATTGTACGTGACTTGCCTTCGGGAAACCCACGTACAGAACACGTGTATGTGACTGTTGATATACCATACTCACGTACACAACATTATTGCTTTGAGGATGGTGGAAAACATCAAATTTAATCCAAAAATTTAATTTTACTTGGATCAAATGAAAGAGCATGGAGTGTAGTTTTACTTGGCACTTGCGGTTTCGAGAATTGTCCATCGAGTTGTCCGCAACGAGCAATCAAAGGAAGAGGTAAAACTTGTCTATTTTGGGTATGTTCAGTCAGGAACTTGTTTCTTCAAATTTTATGTTTGATTTGTATTTTTATTCCAAGTTTGCTCATTTGTTTAAGTTTGTTTTTCTACTTCTTTTAGGAAATTTTTGGTTTTTAAACGAAATTTTGAACTTTGCCTTTAGATTTTTTATTTATTTTTGTCCCTTTAGGTTTTTGAAGGGTTCTAAAGGTCATTATGTTGAATAATGGACTCACAAATAACATCTTGAGCATAGTTTGTCACTTAAATTTCACTCAAAATGGAAAAAAGGGTTAAAACAGCGCCAAAATTGAATGCAAATTATTCTTGTAGCGCAACCATGAAAAATTAACACAGCGGCGCTACAAGAATATCGCGCGCGCCGGAATCACCGTTTTTTAGGCTGAATTTTTGTATGATTTTGATTCCTAAGTGACTAATCGCATGTTTTAAGGATTTTGATACGTGTTGCTCCAGTAATCATCATTAAAATAGATGTGAATCGTGTCATGGAAGATATCGTGATAATCATCAGTTTGAACTCGGCATATCATGACAGATAGAGGCATAGACTGAGTTTGATGTGAGGGAAGTTATTCCATACATGCATTATGAAGCTGAAGACTTAGTGGTGCGATGTCATTTGCCTAAAAATTGGAAGCTGCAATTATAGAGGGGTTTTTGGGTTTTCACGGTTACAGAGAAAATTAGGGCTTTCTCGTCCTTCTAGCTGGAAGTAAATTGAACATTCGAAGACACCTGTATAGTTCAATTCAGCAATCAGACAACACAAGGAGTGATTTAAAGCGACTGCAGTGAGACATAAATGAGTTATTCCACGATAACCTATTAGTGACTGCTAATTTGGGGCTTTCTCAGTAAAGTCTGTTTTCTCAAAATTGGTTAAGCAGAACGTTAATGTCTGCTTTAAACAACATTCCCGTCGAAGAGATAAGGAGATTAGAAGTGTTGGTGAGTGACTAGTTGAAAAATAGTAGTTTTTATTGAGCATGACCTTGTCAAAGCTTGAAAATGTGGTGATGTGAAGAGCTGCACAGTCTGTGGCGACCTAGGTTTCTTGGATTCAATGGTTACTTGTACCTAATGCAACGAAGGAGCTGAACATATGAAATTGCATGAAGACCTAGTATTATTACACGCTATAAAGCTGACTGGTCTTGTTGTTAAATCCAAGTTGGGACAGAAAAATGAACAAGACATGAGGTTGCTCTCATTGTCATTATAACACAAGGTTGTCTTTATACAGTCCAAAGAGGGTCTAGTATCTGACTGAGCAGTTTGGATGATAGCTAGTTTCATAAACAGTTTTAATGAGGAGTTTGGAGCACTGTGTGACCTAAATCACTTGAGCTTGTGGTAAAGCTTATCCTGCATTAAAAGAACAAAATAAAAAAGTCAAGGAAGATTGAGGAGAGCTGGTTATTAAAACCTAAGAGGTTTGAGGAGGAAAAAGCAGTTGTTAGGTCATTGACAGATCCCTAGAAGTACACATAATTCAGCCCTTGAAAACACATGGGTAAAAGTGGCAAAACTAATAGGGCTAAGCCCACAGATCTGAAATGGATTGATCAATTCCCAGGATGTGCATAAATTTTCCAGAAGGATGGGTGGCTGGATTTTTTCAAAAGAATAGATGGTTATAACACTGAGGTTTCCTGTAAATTTGCACAATGCTACAATCAGGACATGGTGGTTTTTGACACTCTAAAGTTTAGGTTGACAGTGGATCTAGTTGCTGAAGCTGCATGAATCAGAAATGAAGGTGAAATGTGGTTCAAAAAGTTACCTTTCACCTTTAATGCTCAAAGATACCTTATACTAGGCATTACCCCAGACTGGAGTAAATGAATACTGATTCAAAATTTCAGAAATGAATGGATGGAACCCATTAGAATCCTACAAAGTTATATCACCTGTGAGGGAAGATATGCCTATGTCTTCAAATACCATTTTAGGTTCTTGCAACATTTGGTGGGTGAATCCAAAATGAGTCTACCTTTCTTTTTGTTTAAAATTTTACAGAAGATGTCAAGTAGATTCAAGGGGCATCAGGATCACACTACCCAATCCATTTTCCACCATGGACTGATTAAATTGATCATTAGTATTGTCTTGCAAAGTGAAGGAAAAACCTGGGATTTCTTCCTCTTCTGGTCTGGTTTTCAAGTTAAACAAGAGGATCAGCAAACCAAAAAATAGGTAGACAAAGGGAAAGTCCTAGTGAGGAAACTAGGTCAGAAGGTCAAGTCTGAAGACAAGAAAGAGGTTAAGCTTGAAGAAGCACTAGAGCCCTTGAAGGATGACAATGAACATCAAAGGTTTTCAGCTAATAGTAAAGGTAAATATTCATTGTTTGCACAAAAGGAGGATCAACCTGTCCAGGATAGGGCAACAATAGAAGCTGTCATAAAGGAGGAGACTGTTGTCAGAGAGCAGATTGTTGTAAAAGAAGAAAGCATTCATGTTAGGCAAAGAAGCCCAATCACTATTCTATTAGAAGATGAAGATTATCTATTAGAGGAAGATAAATCCATTGCCAAAACTGAAGCTAAGATTGGTACATGCAAAGAATTTCCCACTCTGGAAAGCAAGACAGTCAGACCTAGGAAAAAGAAGAACAGGCTTGAAGTCATGGAGTTTTCTATAGTTAAACACCAAGGAAGAAGCTTGAAAATGATGGGAGAATTGGCCCTAGCTTGGAGGCCTAAAACCAGGACAAGAAATAAGTTAAGGTTGAGTATGAAAAAACTACTTAACCCTAGCTTGAATACCAAAGAGGTGACTATTCTTGATGATGTTTCTTCAGATGAAAAAACAAAAATTGACAAAGAGAGCAGTAAAAGGAAGAAAGAAGTAGTTGTAAGAAGTTCATCTCTTCATCCTGCAAAAGAGAAAAGGCCATTACAGTCAGTAGAAGATTCAAGTCACACTGAGACTAAGCTATCTGCAATATTTGTTGAATTAAGAAATGAACTATTGAAACAACAGCAGGAAAAAGAAACTGAATTTTCTTATGATGAAGACCAGCTGTTAATAGATGAAACTATACCTAAGGAAACAGACACTCAGGAAAACCCTAGTATTCTTGATATTTCTACAGATCTATTAGAAGAAGATGCAGACATTTTCAGGAATCTTAACATACCATGGATGCCCAGTGATATGCAAGATACTACCACAGGGAATCCTGTTGATTCAGAAAGGGAGAACCTGCAGAGAGCAATCAAGCAATACAGACATCAAATGGACTACATGCAGGAAGTGAATGATGGTCTGATCTTGGAAAAAATAATACTTAGAGAAGATTTACAAGAAGTTAATGAGCATTATCAAGAGCTGATTGCAGTGTCCAAAGAAGCCCTGAAGAGGAAGAGAACCACTGATTTGCACTGTGCAGATTTGAAGTTGATTGTTGAAATCCTACAGAAACAAAATGAAGAGCTCACAAGAAGACTAGTAGGCATGGAAGATGAGAAAAAGAGAGCCAAGAAGAAGGCTCAAGCTCTGGATGGAATAGCCTTACTAGTTGAGGCTGCAAAAGACCTTTGAGTTTGTTAAGTTAGTCAGTTGTTTGCTATGTCTTTTGAGGAATAGTTTAGTTAGTTAGACTTTTGTTAAGTTTTTAGAAACAATATTTTATTTTGTAAATTGTAATATGACAAATATCCCATCGATGACTTGATTGGAGATAGTTAGGGTTTCAAACCTAACTGATTTTTTGAGAAATAGTATTTAGGAAGAGGAAAAAGAGAACAAAGGGTTGGATTTTTTGGAGGACTTCAGGAGGTCAGCTAGAATTATTGATGAGCTAAGTACATAACTCTTATATGTATTTGATGGCAAAATTATGAAATATATGATCCTTTCACCCTTCAGTTTGTGTGTTGGCTTCATGTTTTAACTTGTTTAGTTGCTTAACTGATAAATTCATTGCTGGTCTATGTTCGTATGCTGGTAATGCTTATCTTTTATGAATGAATTTCAATATCATGTTCTGTTAGATTTTGGTGAATATATTATGCATCTTTGCCTTTCTTTGCTTATGATTCAGTTTCTATTTAGTTCATGAGTGTATTGCCTGTTTGTCTCCAAACTGTATAACCGGAAAAACCTATCAGAAACCCTAAAACCTAGTTTACTTTATTGAATTTTTTGAGATTGTGTTGGCTTGTTTCTTGATAGCCTTGGAAACAATTTATGGCACAAACAGGGTAAAAATTCAAATGGTGAGTTTTTTATTTCTATTTTGAACTATTTATAGAAATATTATTTTAAAAGTGGGTTTTTACCTATAGTTCATATTTTTTATAAAAATCAAACTAATACCATGTCTTTTTCTTCAATGTGATAGGTCTAAGGTTGTTTAAAGTAATTTTTTCGCTCATATAGGATAGGATTTCGGTCATTCACATGCATTTTTTCACTCATACCTAATCCATCTTAATCCTAGAATTACCACTTTGACCACAGACTATGGTATTTTAACCATTAGTACCTCGTTTATACCATTGTTCTTTCGTGGATAGGACTTTCCTCACATGAGTATCCTCGATTATAACCCATTATTGTCTTTTGATACTCATGTTGCATTTTTCATAGGTTTAGGGGAGTCTTCTTAGCTATTTTTCACGCCAAATTGAGCCTCATTTTGGTCTCTTTTTACATGCTATCCTTTTATAAGACTCCCCACCCTTATGGAGTTTCTTTAGGCCTAGGTATAACTCCTCAAAATAGACTTGACTAGCGAGTAAACTTGTCCATTCAAGCTTGTTAAGAATATGTGAATGGGCATCCACATTGGTGGTAGGTTATCTCTTTCTTGGACCATGTGGAATAATACAAGAAAGGATCACTCTCTTTTTTGCGGAATTGAGAAGAGTATTCTCAGGTATAGGTTTATCACTTTTTCGGACCTGAGGGACTAAATTTACAGAAAAGGAACACTCGGTATGAGCTCAGTTTTCTCTTTTTTTTGCTCTAGACCTAAATGTGAAAAAGATTTCGAGTGTACTTTATGTCTTTGGCATGCTCGTTAAACACCAAGAACAAAAAATTGAGTTTATTGTTGTAAGCCCCATTCCTCGTACTCAAATGGATCTTTTCGAGTGATCTTGCTTTCCTTCACACTCATAAAACTCAAGCTATATTCTTCTCTCGAAGGAGTGTTGGGTAGGTGGCAATTTAACCTTTTTCGAACCTCCCTGACTAAGTATGAAAAAGGTTCACCTTTTCTTCTACGGAAGTTAAGAGAGATATTGTGTGGTATGTTTTACACTTTTTCATCCTTAGGAGACTAAATTGGAAGAAAAAGGACCCCCCATGGAGTCTTCTTCAGATTTTTTAGACTCTCTAAACATGAAAACACCAAGTGAGCATGTACTAGTTCAGGCTCATAAAATCCACGAATGAGTGAAACTGTCAAGCATTATTCCCTATTATCTTGAAACTTGTCAAAAATGAAGAGAGACTTGAGTTGACTTTCCTGGACTCGTTAAAATTTAATAGGAAAGATAAGGAAGCAGTTTTCTTTTGATTCTCAGTCGGTGGCAGCATGTCTTCCTTGAACATAGCACTCTCTGTTTTTTTTTATACTCATATCTCAGTGTTTACTTTCAGTTCAGCTATCACTTTGAGTTTCTTACTCCTCCTCTTGTTCGTTATACCTGGGGAATCTGATCATGTCTCCTACATGACAGATAAGTCTAGTTGTGTTATCTACAAAGTTAAAAGTTGTCTTGGGTCATCTCCGTGTCATGCTCACTGTTCAAGGATTTAGCCCTACATCTGATCTGTATCCTAATTCCATCATTGTCCTATCTATTATTAATTATGTATCCCTTCCTTTATCTAGTTCCTAGTCACTCTTGTGATCTGTTGGAGGATCTATTGCCTTCCTCATCACAGTATGGTTTCTCATCAGCACTTCCTGACGACGAAGACCTAGATTTTTTGACGATAGTACCTTAGGATTCACTTTCATTATTGGTGAATTCCTTTGCTTCAGTTGTTGATTATCACCTATTGGTTGAAAATCTGTTGAATCCTATACATGTTTGACTTCAACAACATCTATTCACATGGCCTATATTGTACTGGTTCTTTTGGATTTTTGACGAAGACCTTAGGTTCATATCTATGGCCTAAGTTGTGCAAGATTATGTTGTTTTCAATTACATAGTTTCTATATCTTTGAAGATTCATCGTTATTGTATATTGTGGCTTTGATCCACCTTTGTATTATATGTAGTATTGAACTCGTATCATATGATGTACTCAAATATTGTAAAGGAGCTAGGGTTCTAGTATATTGAACATAGCATCCTCAGATATGAATTTGTATATGACATTACTCTGTATTTGTTTCAGGTACTTCCTCTGATCCATTGGACCTATGATTTCTCCAAGATAATGATTATAATGTATTTCAGCCATAGTATCCCTCTGACCTCACACATTAGGGGCCATCTGTTATCAACCCAAATGGCACTTCTTTGTCCGAGTGCCAACATTATTTATGTTGGTACACAAAAAAACATATTAGAATTGAAGTTTGCCAAAACACTATAGATGGGCATGACTTGGGATGCATTTACCCTTAAACCAACTTGCTATATAATTTTTCTAAGAGTTGAGTTGTGTACATGACTATCTCCATTGCAACTCACGTACTGTACGTGGCTATCTGCATTGCAACCCGCATACATCAGCGTACGCGGGTTTCCTTTGAGCAACTCACGTGTCTTACACGAGTTTCCTATATCAATAGTCGTGTACACCTTAGTTCGACCTTAAAAAATATAAAATGCGATTAATTGAGATTAGTTGGGTCCTAATCATTAACTATCCCAACTGTTTCAACCACCCCAACCTTAGAAATCACTCTATTTCCCAAAGTATAAATAGAGGCCTTAGGGAGGGTGATAATCAATGAAGATTGGAGAGCAAAGTTATGATGGTGGTATATCTTTGGAAGTCTTGGAGCAGCAAAAATCAGAGTCCTTTGGTTGCAGAGGAGTCCTTGTCTTAGAAGTTGGGTTGTACTTTTATCTCATTCACCAATTGTTAATAAAGAGAATTCTTCTTCCAACATTGTGTTGAGTCTATTTCATGTATCGTGGTTAATGAATGTATTTGATTATATATTTGATATATTGTTTATATAACCTCTTATATATACATGCATGAGATATAAGTTGGAGAATTTACTATTTATAGGTGAAATAGGTCCATCCTTGGAAGCTTTGCAGAGAAGAGGAGTGGGAGAAGATCAAGCTTAGATCGACCGTCGGTAATCAGGTAAGTCAACAATTTCTTCCTATTCCATTTCTATTCTTTGGTAAAGCTGATTGTCTGCAAGGTTAGTAGTAAGTTGGTAACCCCATACCCTAGGTTACAAGGGTACTTAATTCTAAACAACATGCACCTACAACCTACAACACTGCCCAAGACAGGAAGATAATCCATGCCCTGTAACCTGCACAAACCATAAACTTCCATCAGAAGTATGCATTATTCTAAACCAAAAACCAAACCAACAACATGAAGTTCAGACCAATGCCACTACATACATGAGCGTGGAATCTTGCTGGTAGCATGACATTGAGAAGCGAAGAGCACCAACAACACAAGATCACCCTCACTGCCACCATAACGAAAACAACCAAATGAATCACATACAAAACCTACACAATGCTTATGGCATTCTTCCTGAACTTCCCAAGGTGCATTAAATTCGCCACCCTATCCACCACTAACACTTCAATCAAAAACCACATTACTATAATCTTTGTTCACGTCGTATGCACCAGTTCATACCCAACACCATTGCTTAAACCTTAAACCACTCATTCCCATGCTTTTACATGTTTCTATGGCATATAAATTATGCTATAAACATAAACTTCTTATACTATAGTTCAAAAGCATATATTACAATTCATCTAAGGTTTCAAACCTTAGCATATAATTTACACAATGAAGTTACAAACATGCATAAATATAAATCTCATAAACCTTATTACCATAGGATTTTGATGTAGTTTAGGCTTAGTAATTTAGTTCTATTTTCACATAGCTATGCACAGGAATAATGTAGTGTAGATATAGTTTGTTGTAGGTGTACAGGATATTTTATTGTCACGATCATAGGACATATTTCACTGATGAAATAACCTGCACAAGAGAAATAGGAGCTTGCATTTGTTCATGAAAAACTAAGTAATCCCCTTATCAATAGGAATCCTTACCTTTCCGAGTGGTCCCTCAAGGGATAGAACCCTGACACTCCACCCCTTGACATACAGAGGTAAGTCAGCCTCTTATTAAATTAAACCATAAACGAATTTAAAGTCATGTAAAATAAAAGTGAAACATAACATAATGTAAGCATCGGCAAATGTCCGCAACGAATAGATAGGAAAATTAAACATACCAACATGTCAAAATAATCAAACAACATCATGTGAAACATCATCATTAGACCAGAAAACACATAGAGGGGAAACAACTTACAACACTTAGGTTCAATATACAACCAATTTTTATTCCACATAATTTTTAATGATGTCCTTGAAATCAATATTTTTTTAGCCTACGTATTTTTTATTTATTTATGAATTTTAGGGACATTACACACAAAATTGTAGTACTTGAGTTCCCCTACTCAAATGGAACCTAGATAAAATTGGAGTAGAACCATAAGATCACTTAGTGTTATGGAAGGAACACCAAGTGAGGATACCACTTGGGAAGATGCACAAATTTACAGCACCAAAACTTCTCATTTCTTGATGACAAGAAATCTTGGGTGGGAGGACTATCATGTCCCCATTCAAATAAAACTACTTGCAAATAACGTTTCACCAACCTACTAGTTCCTTAAGTTGAGATGGAGACATAAATTTTGTAATAAATGGGCTATGAGACCAAAAAATGAATTTAGTTCACCATATTCAGCTTTAAATGGGTCACAAAAATAATAAATGCTAAGAAAATATGGTGGAATTGGTTTATGAAGACACTTGGAAGCTTGTGTACCCTTTGGGTGATTAGATTCCCCACACACTTGGCATGGTCTTTATCCAAATTCAGACACATGTGTAATGTAACGTTATTGTAGGGTGATGTGGTGTAAAATAGAATATAATGAACTAGGTAATTCAAATTAGTAAAGGAGAGTAACTCCCATGGAAGAGAAAGAGACCAGAAGACAATGTGTGCCACTTGGAAGGAGATTCCATTCACTCTGTGACAATAAATGATGAAAGATTATATGACGAGTATGCCAAATTCAAAACTGGTTGCACATATATGAAAAATCATACATGAAGTGGCTAAAAATAGACACCAAGGGGTTGAATTTGGGAGTTAGAGGCATCCATTTGAATTGGGGAATGAATTGGAGCATGAAGAGGAAAATAAGTGTCATAAAAGTTACTAAACCACTAAGATGAGTTGAAGGAAGTCCATGGAATTAAATTCAAACTTAGAAGGACTCATGAAGTTAATAAAAGGATTTCATGAGGAAGGATTTCAACTGGCATGCATTTGGACCCTGTTGATATTTTAAAATCTCATACATACTTTTCCAATGAGCTATTGAGTGCAACAAATAGATACTATATGCAAAATTTATGAGCCAAAGAAGTTGACTGTTCAACTAACTACCTTGGGCCACAAAATTTATGACGACTCATCTTCTAGGGTTATCTTTTTTGTGTTTAATATTATTTTCCTTATGGTGATGATAAATGGGACCTTTTAACCACCTTTTGTATTTATCTTGGCATGAATGAGCGTGTCGATCAAATATCTTCTTAGAGATAGCTACCACCATTCCTTTATTTTGCAGTATGTTCTATTGCTGCTATATAGAAGAATATGTGTTTATTGTATAATTGTGTTCATTGCAATATATTTGTGTTTATGGTTCTATATATATATTCTTTCATTTTTTCCTCACATAAATCTAGATCACCATATTAAGTTCACTTAAATGGTCAGTAACAGACCCACCTTCTTACAGTTTCATTAAAAATACATTGCTCGAAGGTTTTTCATACATTTTAGCCAAGGCCTTCATCATATCCTTTGTTGTCTTTTCTTTTGAAATATTGAAATCCATAGATGAAGCTATGAATAACTATATTGTTCCCATTTCCTTTTTTCAACAACCTTCCATTCTTTGTCCTTCATAGATGTCAACTTACTCAGTTTTCATCCCAATAGTAGGAATAGATCCTTCTCATATAGATAATCCTCCATTGGCATATTCCATAACTAGTATTTTTTGTTGTTAAATTTCTCTACCCTAAACTTTCCTTCTTCCACCATTTCTCCCAATCAAACTAGGAACCATTCTTTCCTACGATTTTAGTTCCAAATAAGTTTTTGGATCTGATACCAATTGTTAGAATAGTAGGATCACACAACAATTACATAAAACAAGATGTAGAGATAAAAACACAAACAAAAGACAAGAGAGACACCTATATACATGGTTCACCCAATATGGGCTACGTCCACAAAGAAATTCTTAGAGTTTTCTGTTATACCATCGAGTGAAATAAAGGGATACAACCCATAGCACATCCAATACAAATTCCTCTTCACCCTCTCACAAACTCTCTCATAGACACATTGATATTTCAAAATTCTACAATAAAACAATACTACTCAATCACAATATGTTGCCTTCGTTTTAAACAGGAATTACCATGGGATGCCCAATAGAAGTATGGATGAACAACAAGATCTCTAAATCAAGAAGATAACTAGGATCCACAACCAACAATTGTTGCCTTACATTTTCAATAGTTGTTTGTTTTATCGTAAGTGTTCTTAGTGTAATAATCAATATTTTTTGTGTTTTTAGTGCTATGGTTTTGTTGGATATTTGGAAATTGACTTATTTTTTTATTTTTTTAGGAAGCTTTAAAATATTTCAAGATAATTGGAACAATAAACACAAAAATTGGCATATATCTAGTACATGTTCATGAATATTAATTACATTTTACTCAGATCATTTATATTTCCAAATGGTATATTGATAAAATTGACATCTCATTCTATGAGATACTTGATATTGTGAGATTGTAAATAACCGTAGCATATGGGATGAAAGAGTTGGTGCAAGGAAATTTGTTTGTTTCATTGGTAAATATCATGACAGAGGAGTCTAGTCATTTTGTTAGTCTTTGTCAATTCCATTTGAATGGATTTTGGATCGTTTTGTTGTTTTTGTTACTAGTGTCATCGAATGATCTATTTCAGTTTGTTTATACATTTAGTTTTCTATTATAAATGTTGATTTTTTCTGATTTTCAAATATTTATGGTTTGTGCTTTTAATACAAGAATAATATGAACTTATTCATTCAAAAATGAAAGAATTAATATAACTAGGTAAGCCTTGTGTTATGAATGCAATAATATAAGCAAGGAATACTTGCATGGTATAGTGGTAGTCAATTGGATGATTTCAAATAAGCTTTGGAATTAATCATAAGTATCTTGATTGAAACTTATGGGAAAACATTTTAAAATCATAGGTCAGAAATTAATGAAGAAAAGACATGTGTTAATATGTTTTTAAATTTATAGAAAATTTGAAGGAAAACATCAAATGAAAGGAAAAAACCATGAGAGTGCAAGTCAAATGGGCATTTCACAATGTTAGTTATTTATTTTTGGCAAGAGGAATGCATGCCATCATATAAAAAAATGAATTCATGAATATATATGACAACAAAAAATTAAAATAAATTGTATATTCTAATTATTTAACCCTTTCTAACATGAATCCATGAAGCAATTCCAATTCCAAAACAATAATAAAAAACTTAACATATCAAGACTAAAATTCATGGAATCCCAGGTAGCATTTAAAGCCCTCAGATAGATAGGATATCAAGGTTGATCAATGGTGTGAACAACATTAATTGATCATAAAACGATGTTATATGCATGATTAAATGTGAAAATGCTTTTAGAATAAGAAGGTAAGTCCATTAATGAAACTAAATATGGCCTATCTAAGCATGCATGCAATATTTAAAAAAAAAGACATAATCAACTAACTAAAGAAATTAATTATGTAATATTTACAAAAGAATAAGAAAGCAATATGTAATAAATTATCTAAATTGCAAGTGTTAGGAGTTACAATGAAAATCATCAATAATTAAATATATTATGATGCATAAGCAAATTAAAATAGTTGCTTCCCATGTGTAAGAGGAAATATGCAATTTCATTTGATTTAAAAAAAATTTAATCCATTCAAAATCTAAGGTCAATTAATGAAATAATTTAGCTAAGTAAAATAGGAACTATACATTAGTATAAAATTGCAGTACTTCCTTTAAGCATAAGTAGATTTAGAAAGAGGCTTTTAGTATCTTAGAAGAAATATATCATTTCACTCAAATATGCAATTTTTAACTACCATTGAAAAAACAGAACTTTAATGTCATAATATTAATAAATAAAAAAGAGACAAGAAAACTAATTTAATAGAAAAATGTTGCCTCATATAGGCCTATAACTAAGAATTAAATAAACATACATTTTTTATACACATTTTAGTACCAAAAAAATAAAGTAAAAAGTATTATGTACAAGTTAGTAAGCAAAAATTGATAAAAGTATTAATAGCCTTTTTATACATAAAATAGATTTTTGTAGAACTAAAAAAACAACAATGATGAATGGTAAAGAGAGGTGGAAGATGCAGATATGCCCAAATAATATGCTCAATTCCTTTTGGGTTCATATGATTCCACTATGAGATCATATTTTATGTATCTTGGCAAGAAGATTTGCCCAGTTTCATCCAAATTTTCATAGTGAGACTGATAGTCAACAAATTTCCACAAATGTTTGGTATAACAATGAAGGTGTTTTTGGAATATTAATCTGGAAATGGTTCTACCTATTCAATGAGGTCATTGCAACATTAAAGGATTGTGTTCAGTTGTATCATCGTTCAATTCAAAAGGTTGGGATCTAAATCCGAAATAGGTCCAAGGATTCTCCTTTTGATTAAGAGTGAAAATGATCATAGAAATTGTATTTGGGTGATATCTTTGAATCATTGGTGTTTGTCCTCCTAGATTGAACTGAATGCATTGAATGAACTAAATTGGATATAGTTTCAAAGTATTTCAAATAACCAACTAACTTGCTTGTGTCTGCCAAAACTGTTTCATGGCTTAGGTAGTGGACATTGAAATGATGAATCCTCGAGTGTTGGTGCACCTCTCTTCTAGGGAATTAAACTTTCATTACTGAATGCTAGTTCCCAGAGAATTCCTCCTATGTCTTTCTTTATTCCCTATAGTCACGCTGCTTGTTCTAGGTGTGCAATTTATCATAGTTTTAGTCTACCATATGGTAGGTGCCAAGATTTCCATCGAAAATATATAGCTTATGTTCATCCATGCATTAAGATCTTGAGTTCCTAGTGTGGGTCTGTCTTCCACATTTTCTCCTATGTGGAGGTATGGTTTTGTTCCTAGCCTCTTTTATTTTCCCAAAGGTTCTTTGCTTATTAGAGAAGAATGGTAGTGTGGAATTCATTCTTTTCCCAGGCTTTCACTTATCCTATACTACTACTATACCATCTTCAAATTACCTTTACATTTGTTGGATGTGTTCCAACTCCTCAAACCTTCAAGCCTATTCTTGGCATATTGTACAAGTAGGAGTAGGACAGTGGATTTCAAAGTCGAAGAATGAGGCAAGAGTTTCATCTAATAGATATGGTTATGATGAGGAGAGTGACTCTCTCCAGAGCACTGGTAGGAGACTCATCCAGTCCATTGATAGAATAGATGAGTAGGTAGATGAGGAACAAGTCGAGTCTCATGATTTAGAGTTCCAGTACGGAGTAGAGAATCTATATCCGAGATTGATTCCAGAGCAAGAGGGAGCTGTTGCATGAGTCAGAGAAAAAGATAGTGTTGTGAACCTTCCTCATTAAGAGAGACTGTTGGAAATTTTGAAGGTCCTCTTTATAGTTTTGGTGTGGTGTGATAAAGATGAATTAGAATTTGTACTTTGTGTAGTTGATTATAAAGTGAGTTATATATAAATAAAATGATGTTTTGTACTTTATAGATTGAGTATCACTTAATTTATTGTTTAATAATTAAAGTGAATTAATTATTAAATGTGGGTGCATTAAATGATGGCCCTTGATTTTGTAAATGTATCTCAACCATAGATTAGTTGGTTAGATAGTTGGTTACAAATTTTAAAGTATAAAACAAGAGAGAAAGGACAAGTTAAGTACACCATTAATGAAGAGAGAGAGCGAGAGAGAGAGAGAGAGAGAGAGAGAGAGAGAGAGAGAGAGAGAGAGAGTGATAATAAAGAAGGAATTCCCTAGAGGATTGGCACAATTCCCAAGCCAATGTGAAACACAAATACCAAGGCATCTTGAAAGTGATCATACAATAACAGTTTGAAGAATCTGTATAACACACATGTGTGAACACATCTTGAGGCAATGAGAATAATTTATTGCAGAATGATAGGTTGTATAGTTTCATTTATTGCAGGAACACGTGGCACGATTTTTTAGGAAGAAAGGTACATTAGAAAAGTACAACCGACACACATGTGTAGGTCATACAGTAGGTTGTATAGCTATTAAAGAGCATGGAAATCGAGCTATTCTACTGTCGTTTCATCTTGGATGAATTTTTCAGTGAGGGTTGAAGGAATTATTTCCTTTGTACATTAAAATATTTCTGAGTATTCTTCTTTAATAAAAAAGTTCTTCTTTCTAGGGTTTTCCCCAGGAGTTAAGGGTTTTCCTGGTATTTGACCAAAACATCTGTGTTTTCATGTGTGAATGATTGGTTTAGTATTAAGAAGATCTTGAATATGGTGGTTTGTATTTTAAATTTAAGATTTAAGTTTTAATCATAAACACTAGTCATTCAAGTATTTGATAGAATTTGTGAATGAAAAAAATCTAGTTAGTGTCATTTATTTTCTTCATGGTATCAGAGCGGAAATGAAGTAGGTTTCAAGGTTGTGAATCACAGTCACAAGTTTTTTTGTATTTCAAGTTAAAATATTTGTTGTGAGTTATTTCAAATGATGAGCATTTGATATGAGGGTAGGTTGGATGGTATATCCAACTATCTTCCTTGAAAAGTTAGAATAATTGTTGTGCTTAAAGGATGAAAAATATGGAATTTTTCTAACACCAAGATGACAAATCCTATAGGAAAGGAAGAACTAGAATATTTTGAAGCACTAGAATCTAAATCCGGAGAGCGATCTTAGATGGGGTAAAGGATCATATTATTCCACATTTTGTAGAGAAGAAGACTTCTAATGATATGTGGGATACCCTAAAATAGTTATTCAAAGCTCAGAATGAAAATCATATAATGGCACTAAAGGACAAGTTTCACAATGTCAAGATGAACAAAGATGAGAGTGTGACCTCTTATTTAGATCGAGTGATGCAATTCAAAGATGATTTAAAACTAGTGAGGATATCCCTAAAGGGTTTCACCAAGAAATGGGAGGTATTTGTTAAGTGCATTATTGGTAGGGAGAAGATTCCAAACTGGTCCATACTTTGGGATAATTTCAATCAAGAAGAAATTCAAGAGGGATATCTAGGTAGTCATGTCAATGAAGAGGTGGAGCATAACGTGGCACTTGCGACAAAATTTAACAAGAAGGAGAAAGACATCGGTAAGATCATATGTTACCATTGTGGGAATATGGGACATTATTCCTTGATGTGTCCTGAGAAGAATAATGTGAAAGAGAATACTGAAAGAGATATGGCAGTGATTGAAATAGTAGAAGACTATGCAACCAAATTTGAGCAAGAGTTTTCTCTTGTATTAATTGATTCCAGTAGAGGGGCTTCAGGTTTTTAGGATTTATGGGTTGTTAAAAGTGGTGAAACCACAAACATGATTAGGATCTATGACATCTTTCATACCATCACAGAGTTGGGGCCATGGCATTTCATTCAGAGAGATATTGGCAATACCCAGATAATGATACAAGGGGTTGGAACAATCAAGTTCCAAATAGACCTTGGTGATATCCTAGAACTAGATCGAACTTTTTGTACCTGGGATGAGAGTCAACAAAATCTCAGTGTCATCCTTTTAGGTTGAAGGTTTTAGGATTATGGTAAGGTTTGTCCATGTCTTCCTGTATCGAAGAGATGATCTAGTTGGGACCACTATTCTGTAAGGATATCACATGGATAGGATTTATGTTTTGAGAGGACATATTGTACGACCAAGCATAGGAGGGTGTATTTAAGAGTCAGTGTAACACCCTGGGTATGTAATGTCCTCATCTGATTAGGCATTGAGGATTGAAATCACTAAACTATGTGATTCCTGTGGGTTCGAGCGGTTACTGACAGTTAGGGAATAAACTAAAGACTGATGCCATCTACAGAAAATCTAGGGCATTAATCTGTTATCACCATTAGGTCAAAGAGGGCCACCGGGGCCAAAGGCCACCGTCATGCATGACATCTAAGCATTATTTAATGATGCATGCACCCATTTAAGTCTCCATGCACATGCATGCAAGTCAACTGTAAATTAGAAATTAAAGTGACCTAATTAGGTCAAAAGTTAGGGTTTTCATAGTTGAAAGTTATAAAAGGAAGATAAAGTGAAAGGGGACTTACTTTTATGATTATTGATTTTGGAGCTCTTGAGTAGTAGCACAGCATGCGGCCATAGCAGTTGGGGTTGGAGACAATGTCTTCAACTAATGGGGTTTCGGTAGTGAGATATCTGCCCTAGTCTCATCAAGGGTAATCCCTCCAAGTTCACCATCCACTCTTCAATTTATTCACAGTTATCCAGTATCCATTAGAGATTGTTTGCAAGGGCATGTGTGCAATTGTAAGGGGTTTTCAGCTGGAAATACCAAATCATTCACTGGGTCTTTAGATATTAGTTTACCTTCGAAACCCATGCATCATTCTCATCATCGTCATACTCTAATACCTGGTGATTATCAGATCTGGTCTTGCTCATCCTGAGCAGTTATCATCCATTTCAGGATAAGGCGGGCATGAGCAGCTGAACCTCTAGAATAATTCAATAGCCTGCCTAGAGACCTTAGAATTTCTGCATGTGACAAGCATTCTCTCTGGCATAGAAAGGCTATCAATCCTACAAATTATCAGCTTCTTCAGACACCTCCTTCACTGAAAACGTCACCCTTAGCTGATTTGGGGTTCGTGCTACTGGGGTATCACCGGAAGCAAAAGATACTAGGTCATCTCTGATTCAGCTCTTAATGCATGCATATTCTCTTAGGAGCATTCCAAATAGCTTATCAGTGGTAAGTGTTCATTCTATCCTATAAACCCTAACCCTAATTTTAGCTATAAAATAGGGAGTTTTGCATGGCAGTTTGCATGCCTAGCTGTTTCAGTATATTTGCATAGAATTAGAAAATATCAAGATTTGGGATATTACAGTGGTATCAGAGCTATCTTCTTTGCCATCTGTGGGCTTAAGAAATGAGAAATAGATGAGTATATAAGGAGACCCTTTCATAACCTATAGGAAAAGAAGGAGTAGATACACAGGGGACTTTGAGGATATCCAGCTAGAGGATATCAGCTCAGACATGGAACAAATAGGTATACACTCTGACAAGAGAAAGGGAATGGGAGAAGAGGAGGATAGGAAGGAGTTTCACAACTTAGTATTTGCATTACAAGACTTAGCCAAATGGAAAAAAGATGTACTCAATGCAATCAACAGATTATTTGTGAAACCAGAAATAGGTAACAACAATACATGTCCCTCACCGATAGATCGAGTATCTACAAGCAGTAGTGGAAAGGTTGTGTACAACAATATACAGAATACACCACACATATATAGAAGAAATTCCAACAAGCTTACTATGCCTCACTTCTTGGCAGATGCAGTAGGTGGTCCAATCATGCAAGTAGAGCCTAGCGAACCTTTTAGGGCTTGTTTGTAGGCATACAAGGACTTAGGGGATGAGTTTCATGTTGCCATGTCTTTCTCATATTTTTTCAACATGAAGACTAGGAACAGGCCCAAGAATTTCAACAAGGGATTCAATCACAACTATGAGTTGTAGAATACCTTGGGCAGGTTGACCATCCCAAACTTTGATGCGACTTGCGAAGGTTCACCGAGGATATGGGTTCAAAAGTTGGATACCTATTTCTAACTCAATCCCATGGTAGAGATATATGTCATTAAATTGGCTACACTCCACTTGGACGAAGAGGCTCACAAGTGGTGGTACCACAGATTGGTGACATTGGGAACAACACCATACACTCCTATAATGAGTTCACTCAAAAGCTCATGGAGCGGTTTAATAGGAAGGATCCAGAGATACATTTGAGGGATTTGGATCAACTCAAACAGACAGGTAGTGTAGAATCCTTCCTCTCAAAATTCCAGAGGATAGTGGTCATTGTAACAGATGTGTCAGAGATCAGGTTGACTATGTTATTTATTGAGGCCCTAGCAGATCCACTACAAGGATGGGTGAAAACCTAAAAACCCCCCACTATATAGGATGCCATTAGTAGAGCCAAATATCTACATGATTCAGTCCCAAAGAATAGGTTCCCACTCAAAACCAACTTTCCTATTAGGGACAAGGACAAGAAACTTTTCCATCAGGATGTTCCCAAGAAAACATGGTTAGAAGCGGACACTAGAAAAGACTTGAGTAGGAAGAAACTATGTTTCACTTGTCAGGAACCATGGGTTCCAGGACACAAGTTTGCAGGGAAGGCGAAGGCACACTACATCAAAGTGTATTCAAACAGTGATGAGGAGGACTATTAGTAGGAAGCCTTAGAAGAACTATGGGTAGCTGAGGAAGAATCACTACAGGGTGATACACTAGAGGGAGTCATTTCTACAATATCTGGAGTACCAAGATTCCATACTCTCAGGGTCATAGGAGTAGTATAGGGTCATAGAGTAGGAGTATTGATTGATGGGGGAGAAACCCACAATTTCATTGAATCCACTTGGGTAGCCAAGAGAGGTATTCATACCGAGAAGTTCAAAGGATTCACTGTAGTAGTAGCCGAGAACTCCAGCATGGAGTGCAACTACTGGATTCCAAAATTGAATGTCACATTAGGTAACAATCAGATGATAGATTCATTCTATGTAGTATATTTATTAGATACTCATGTAGTATTGGGTGTTTAGTGGCTTTATTCAATAGGGAAATACACTAGAGACTACCGGGAAAAGGAAATGGAATTCCAGGGGCCAGATAGAAAATGGGTAGTTTTGAGGGCCATGAACCCTTATCCCCCAAAACCGGTCTCATCACAGAGAATGGAGGTAGCACTCAGATAGGATGATATAGAATGGGCTACATAATGTTTTTTCACCTTTAGGAAACCCATAGAAACTAGCACACAACACCCAAGTGACATTCAGGCCTTGTTACAGAAGCACAAAAAGGTATTTCGGGACCTTCCATAAGGTAGACCACCAGACCGAGGCTTTGAACACATTATTGAGCTAGAGGAGGAAACATAGGAAATTATCACCACTCCTTATCGACATCCCAAAAAATACAAGGATGAGATCGAGAAAACGATCAAAGAATTGTTAGAGCTTGGATACATTTGGCCCAATTCTAGCCCCTTCACATATTCAGTAGTCTTGGTTAAGAAGAAGGATAGTACACTATGAATGTGCATCGACTATCGAGCACTCAAGAAAATACCATTAAGAACAAGTATCCTATCCATAGAATTGATGAGCTCATGGAAGAACTACGGGGTGCCAAATACTTTTCCAAGATTGATCTTCGCTCGGGGTACCATTAGATCTGAGTAAGGGACCAAGACATCTCCAAAACATATTTTTGTTGTCACTATGGTCACTATGAGTTTTTGGTCATGCCTTTTGGACTTACAAATGCTCCAGCCACTTTTCAGTCGTGCATGAACCATACCTTCAAATTTCATCTACGTAAGTTTTTGCTAGTATTCTTTGATGAGATCCTGGTTTATAGAAAAACATGGAAGGAGCATATGAAACACATGGACAAAGTACTGATCATTCTAAAAGAACACACGCTTTACATGAAAATTTCCAAGTGTGAATTTGGAATGAAGGAAATGCTATACCTAGGGCACATAATCAGTGAAAAATGAGTACAGGTTGACATGGAGAAAATCCGAGCTATCAGAGATTCGCCCGTGCCAAAAACAATCACAGAATTGAGAGGTTTCTTAGGTATGTGCACTTATTACCGAAGGTATGTTAAGGGATTCTCCCAATTTGTGGCACCCCTCACAAATCTCACAAAGAAGGGAGCATTCACCTAGACAGAACTAGCACAAAAAACTTTCGAGGAGATAAAAGTCATTATGAGTTCTTGTCCAGTTTTAGCATTATTGAACTTCTCACAACCATTTGTAGTAGAATGTGATACCTTAGGGGAAGGGCTAGGATCAGTATTGATGCAAAATCATCACCCTATTGCATTTGAGATTCGTAAACTAAAGAACTACGAGCGCCACTACTCCATATAGGACAAATAAATGATATCCATCTTACATGCTCTCACGATGTTCAGATAGTAACTGGTGGGCAGTAACTTCAAAATCAAAATAGATCATAACAGCCTCAAGTATTTCTTGGAGCAGAAGAAACTGAATGAGCGCCAACAAAAATGGGTTAGCAAAATACAAGCCTACAATTTTGAGATCAAGTATGTAAAAGGTAAGAATAATGTAGTAGTTGATGCATTATCCAGGAGAACTGGCTCACTGTCTCTCATGAGTATATCCACATATTGGAGGGCACTTCTCTTAGTAGAATACTCCAAAAATAAATTCGCTTGCGAATTTTTGGATGGAAAAATTCAGGATGACAGGTACAAGATTGTCGATGACATCATCTATTACAAGAATAGGATATACCTCGTCCTAGAATCCACTTTGAGGAAAAATATCATATAGGCAGCACATGACTCTCCATTATCAGGACATCAGGATTTCTTGAAGACCTACAAACAGATCTGAGATAGGTTCTCATGGAAGGGCCTCAAAGGGGAATTTATGCAGCACATACGAGAATGTAGCATATGTAAACATAACAAGATTGAGAACATCCGTCCAACAGGGTTGCTTCATCCACTACCAATTCCTGAACAAAAGTGGGAAATTTTATCCTCGGACTTCATTACAGGATTTCCCAAGGTCCAAGGGTGGGATTGTTTTTATGTTGTAGTTGATAGATTGACCAATTTTGCATATTTCTTTTCTATATCATTTGATTACTCTGCAGCTCAAGTAGCTGAGTTATTCTTTAGGGAGGTATTCAAGTTACATGGGTTACCTAAGACCATTGTCAGTGATCAGGATAGTAGATTCACAGGTGCTTTCTGGCAGGAACTATTCATATTAGTGGGGACTGAACTGGCTACCAACATGAGTTATCATCCCCAGAGCGATGGACAAATTGAAATTGTCAACAAGTGGATTGAAGGATATTTGAGGAACTACGTAACAGGGCAGCAACAAACCTAGATTAAATGGCTACAATTAGGGGAGTACTACTACAATAGTACCTATCACATGTCTATTAGGATGACACCTTTTAAGGAATTATATGGCTACAAGGCCTTGGACTATGCATATTTAGCATTCAGAGACAGTAGGGATATTGAGGCAAAGGATTGGATATAGGATAGTAAGGATATTCTTAAAATATTGAAGGAAAACTTACAGACAACCCAGAATCAATAGAAATTATATGTGGACAAACATAGGGTTGAGTGGAGCTTTGAGGTAGGGGATTTGGTATACTTAAGGCTCCAACCTTACAGACAGTCTTCACTTAATAATAAAGGAGTAGAAAAGTTAAAACCTCGCTTCTATAGACCCTACAGAATAATCAGGAAGGTGGGAGAGGTGGCATATGAACTAGAACTACCATAGCAAAGTAAAATTCACAATGTATTCCATGTGTCTAACCTAAAAAAGACCCTTGGGAAACACATTGCTCCATCAATAGAATTACCTCCTTTAGATGATGAAGTACTATTGATACTGATTCCTAAATGAATCATATAGACTAGAGAAACGAAACTTAGGAACTGGGTAATTAGGGAATACTTGATTCAATGGAAAGAACTACCGCCAGAAGATGCCACATGGGAAGGTGAATAGGTATTGTAGCATCCCATTTTGCAGTTGCTTGAGGACAAGCAATCTCAAGCGGGAAGGACTGTAATGTCCTCATCTAATTAGGAATTGAGGACCGAAACCACTAACCTATGTGATTCCTATCGGTTTGAGCGGTTACTGATATTTAGGGAATCATTTAAAGACTGATGCCATCTACAGAAAATCTAGGGCATCAATATGTTATCACCATTAGGTCAAAGAGGGCCACCAAGGCCAAAGGCCACCATCATGCATGACATCTAAGCATTATTTAATGATGCATACACCCATTTAAGTCTCCATGTGCATTCATGCAAGTCAATTGCAAATTAGAAATTAAAGTGACCTAATTAGGTCAAAATTTATGGTTTTCATAGCTGAAAGTTATAAAAGGAAGATAAAGTGAAAGGAGACTTACTTTTGATGATTATTGATTTTGGAGCTCTTAAGTATCAACACAGCATGTGACCACAATAGTTGGGGTTGGAGACGGCGTCTTCAACTAACGGGGTTTTAGTAGTGAGATATCTTCCCTAGTCTCATCCATGGTAAGCCATCCAGGTTCACCATCCACTCTTCAATTTATTCACAGTTATCCAGTATCCATCAAAGATTGTTTACAGGGGTACGTGTGCAGCCGTAAGGGGTTTTCAGCTAGAAAGCTGAAATCATTCACTGGGTCTTCAGGTCTCAGTTTACCTTCAAAACCTAGGAATGATTCTCATCATTGGTATCATACTCTAGTACCCGGTGATTATCAGATCTGGTCTTGCTCATCCTGAGCAGTTATCAACCATTTTGGGATCAGGGGGGTGTGAGTAGTAGAACCTCTAGAACAATTCGCTAGACTACCTAGAGACCTCAAAATTTCAGCATGTGACAGGAATTCTCTCTAGCACTGAAATTCTATCAATCCTACAAATTATCATCTTCATCGGACACCTCCATTGAAAATGTCACCCTTAGCTGATTTGGGGTTTGTGCTATTGGGGTATCACCAGAAGCAAAAGATACTAGGTCATCTCCGATTCAGCTCTTGATGCATGCATATTCTCTCAAGAGCATTCCAACCAGCTTATCAGTGGTAAGTGTTCATTCTATCCTACAAATCCTAACCCTAATTTTAGCTATAAAATAGGGAATTTTGCATGGCAGTTTGCATGCCTGGTTGTTTTAGTGTATTTGCATAGAATTAGAAAATATTGGGATTTGGGATATTACAGAGTTTGACCCCATTTGCATTAAATATATATGATGTATATATTGTTATTAATCATGGTGTGGAGCTAAAGGAAAAATCCCCACCATTGATTTTTTCATTTTATGTTTCGGCGATTAAAATTGATGCCGATGGTATTTTATGCTAACTGACACATTATAATTTTGGACATCATGTAAATATGCAACTTAATTAAATACCCACAAGTAGCTATGTCAATGGAGCATTAAAGAGATGGGGGCATGATTTCCTAAGGATAAGAGAGGGGAGAATGTTCAAATGTTGAACCAATGGGAAAAATCCATGTGTCAAGAGAAGAACCCATCTAGCTATCAACCACTTTTTTGTCTTACTCACCTTTTCTTTTCGTATTCAACCACCCACTTAATTCTCCAAGGTGTTAGTTGGGCAGTTATTGCCTTGGGGATTGGGAGGTGTGGGTCACCAGTCTTTGACCACACACATTCCCAAGGGGAGGATTCCCACCCATTATCCCTCATGTGGAAGAGCGGAGTGGATTATTCACTCATAGGAGCAACCACATTTTTCCTCACATAGGGCCTTCTCCATTTCCTTACGCAGTGGAATTTTGGAGAGCTATTTTCCTCCATGTTTTTGGTTGCTGTGCGTTTTCCCTCACGAGGGTAGCCATTTTTGTAAATTTCTTCAGGATGGAATATTTTTTTTTGGTAATGATCAGTGGGTGGGTTTCCTTCCCCATGATTTAGCTATATTTCCCCATTGTTTACCAAGATGGAAATCATTTTTGGTAATGCCTAGTGAGTGGGAGAAGAGACCCATGATTTCTTGGGTGTTGTTGATTCTGTTTTGGCCACGTTAGTGCCAAAACGTCTCTAGGAATCAAATTACTGTGAGGGGGATATTTTCACCCATATTGGCAATTCATTTTGTTTCCAAAACTATTTTCCTCAAACCGGAATTGTGTATTTTGTTCTGTAGTGCATCCTTGTGTTGGCTTGGCTTAGTAAGTCCAAGAATCAATCTGTTAGTGGGCTGATTGTGTTTGGATGTGGTTATCGGCTTGACTATGGGTGTTTGTACTTGTTTTGTGTAAGTCTGTTTCCCCTAGTTCCCTATGGAAATCATGCCCAACTTGGGGGTGGCAGTGATGCTGAGAGAGTAAGGAGCACACTAGTCTAAGGTTTGGTGGAACGTTGTAGCGACATAACTCATTGTGGGAAAAGATTCTTCTCAAGATAAGTATTCTTGTATTTAACTTTGCAAATTTTTTTTTTTCGTAAATAATCATGAACATGTTAAATGCTTGAATAGGATGAACATTGCTTGTCTTTTGAGTATGAACAACATGTATGTGAATTCTTGAATGTGTATACTTCCGTTATAGATTGCATGTTTTATACATCTGTGTATGTTATGAGTTCAATTCCTTTCATATTATGTTCATGGGGATAGTTTTCCCAGATTGATAGTAGCATAGTTGTGTCCTCTCTCTCTCATAGAAGGGCGGGGACGTGATAATCAAAGGATGAGGCAAGAGTTACATCCGATAGATATGGTTCTGATGAGGAGAGTGACTCTCTCTAGAGCACTGGAAGGAGATTCATGTACTCTAGTGATGATGTAGATGAGCAAGTAGATGAGGCTCAAGTCGAGTCTTAGGTTTCAACGTTCCAGTTTGGAGTAGAGCATCTATATCCGAGATTGATTCCAGAGCAAGAGGGAGTTGTTGCACGAGTCATAGATGAAGATAATGTTTTGTACCTTCCTTGTTAAGAGGGAGTGTTGGAAAGTTAACTCTGAAGGTCCTATTTATAGTTTTGGTGTGGTGTGATAAATAGGACTTAGAATTTGTCCTTTGTGTATTTATGTATCAAGTGAGTTAATTATAACTAAAATCATGTTTTGTACTTTATAGATTGGGTATCACTTAAGTTATTATTTAATAACTGAAGTGAATTAATTATTAAATGTGGGTGCATTAAATGATGACCCTTGATTTTGTAAATGTATCTCAACCATAGATTAGTTGGTTATATAGTTTGTAACAAATTTTCAACATAATTCCCAAGAAAAGGAGCATCACAAATATCAAAGCAGCCTGAAAGTGACCATAAAACATTAGTTTGAAGAATCTGTACAACACATGAGTGGGCACAAATTTCGAGGAAGTGAGAAGAATTTATTGTAGATTGACATGTCATACAATTTCATTTATTACAGGCATGTGTGGCATGAGGTTTGAGGAAAAAAGGTATAATAGAAAAGTATAGTTGCACAACACACACATGGAGGCCATACAATAGGCCATATAGTTGTTAAAGAGCACAAAAATCGAGGTATTCTATTGTTTTTTCAGTTTGGATGAATTTGTTAGTGAGATTTGAAGGAATGATTTCATGTGTAGATGAAAATATTTTTGAATATTATTCTTTAATAAAAATTTCTTATGTCTAGGGTTTTCCCCAAGAGTTGGGGTTTTCCCCAAAGACCAAAACATATGTGTTTTCATGTGTGAATTATTTCTTCAGTATGGAGAATCTCTTGAATATGGTGGTTCGTATTTCAAATTTAAGAGTTAATTTTTAATCATAAACCCTAGTCATTCAAGTGTTTGACAGAATGTGTGAATGAATGATTCATGTTAATGTCATTGATTTTCTTCAAGTACATGCTAACAAGTGTAGCTTGCATTTCCTGTAATCTACTATTGGGTGCATTTGA
Organism: Pseudotsuga menziesii; assembly: GCA_001517045.1. Taxonomy (NCBI): domain Eukaryota; kingdom Viridiplantae; phylum Streptophyta; class Pinopsida; order Pinales; family Pinaceae; genus Pseudotsuga; species Pseudotsuga menziesii. The sequence continues at coordinate 10,554 of LPNX010353737.1, read as the reverse complement.
AACCATGTTGTCTTTCTATTTTATATATTTGATATAAAAATAAAATTCACAATATTATTCCAACCATCTTGTTTGTCTGATATTCAAAGTTTTGTTTTTAAACAAGTATTTCAACCATTTATGATGTGCCCTTAATTCAAAACTCCTATCCATGAGATAATGTCTCCACTTTTTTAAGGCATGTCCTATAGCATCCAAAGATAAATCATATGTCACAAGAAAAATACATGTTCCTTCAACTTCTTAGATTCATAACATACCATGTTTCCTTTTTGCATAAGTACACCACATGTTTATTCTGATCCACAATTTTGAGAAATGTTGATTGGTAAGAAATCAACATTTCTTTAGCTACTTGAAACTACTAAAGAAATGTAAATAATTACATTTCATTGATTTAATTAGTAAGGTAAAGTCTTGAATTAAAAACTTCATTGTAAGTTGGGTTAGTAGCACCCACAAAAGTATTGTCAAAATCTTATTTTAAGTCTCCCAAGGAAAGTTGGCCCTGGTTGTGAGGAGAAGAAATATTGGTTGGATTATTAGGCTTCTCAAGTGATCAGTATAAATAGATGATGTGCTTCCCTCATTTGACATACCCAACACTCAATCAAGTTCGCTAGATAGAGGAGAAGTCCATCCAAGGAGGAGAAGACAGTTGAGTCTTATCTTTTGGGTCTTACATTGTACTTAGTTGAAGTCTGTATCGAGGAATTTTTGTTGGGTTTTCTTACACATGAGGGTTTCCCAGGATAAATATTTTTGTTCTCTTTTGTTATTTTGTGCATGTTATTCATTTAGTGATCCTTTTGCTTAGGCATAAAAATTTTTAAAATCTTAACATGGTATCAGATCCAACTTGAAAGAAGACATTATGCAACAAAATTTCCAACAGTTCAACAAGCTAGGGCTTACTATTCTAGACAACTCCCTCCATACATCAACAATAAAATAATGACTATTCAACACGCCCAAGGAGGGCACTTTTTTCTATTGAAGCAAATCTCAATTCTGTGGATTTTCATTTTTTTACCTACCACTACTATTGGAAGAAACTAGGGAGTTATATTTTTCAAGCTTCTATCCGCACAAGCAGGAAAAGAAAGATATACCATCTTGTCTTGGGGAGGCACATCCTTTCTTCCAATTAATTTTGCAAGTGACCACAATTGAAAAATTAGGGTTTTCATTTCAAGCCCTAGGTCATCATGAAGCAGATTCTAGAAACAAAACTCAAATTGGTAAGTTTTACCTTCTATATTTTCATTTGAGGTTCTCATTCATTAAATATGACAAACAATACAAATATTGATGAAAATTTTAAAACAACATATAATTTCACAGCATGAAAGTACATAGTCATGCTCATCCTTTAAGACATGACTTAGAAGGATACATCAAAGATGAGGTCAAGGAACCAGAGGGAGATGAAGAAAAGGCCAAGAAAAATAAGGATACGATCAAATATAATAGAATAAAGATCATCTGTGTTTAGTTTTCTTATTCTTCCATATCTTAAGTCCTAACTTGATTAACATTTAATACATTTTCATAATAACAACATAAAGAGGATCACTGAAAGAAACACAATCACAAGGTACACAACAATTTATCTCAGGAAAACCCAACAAAAATTCCTCAATATAGATTACCAGTATGAAATGAGCAAAGAATAAGGTCTCATATATAGAGAGACGCCAAACCCCAGTTATAAGAGCCAAAACACCAAAGACACTAGTCCTCCTCCTTCTTTGTCTCTCCCTCTTTTTATCTCCTGCATAATACAAGTGTATGTGTGTGTACAGATGAGGGAGAGCACCTCCCTATTTATACTAAACTTCCCAAATGACTCTTACACTAACTAGGTCAACGTACCTAACTTTCAAGGCTTACCTACCTAGTTAATATTCACAATAATAGTTATATTCATCTTTTTTAGGTGTTGTTGACCCGAATTAGAAATAAGTGTTTACCTCAAGACATTTACATGACCTTTTACATCAATAACATCTCTTGAATGAGGAGCAATAATAATGTGAAGTAAAAGTAGAATATTCTTCAAAGTTGCATTATTTCAACACTCCCCCTTAACAAGAAGGTTATTCTATTGACAGAAACAACAATTTGTGTAGCTCTACACAACATCATATGAAGGAGAGAGAGGAGGCATCATCAACATCATATTTTGGAAAATTGTCTGGTACATCTGTAGATCATCGACAGTTTGAATAGCATCATCATCTTCAATAAAGAGATGAAGTATCATCATAAACATCTTCAGTAAAGAGATAAAGTATCCTCATGAACATCTTTAGTAAAGAGTTGAAGTATTCTCATCAACATCTTGAGTATAGAGCTGAAGTATCATCATCTACAAAAACATTATCAACAACATGGAGCTGGAGCATCATCATCTACAACCTAGAATTGGAGCATCATCTGTAGCATGGAACTGAATCATCATTTCCAGCATGGGAATGGGACATCATCATCTGCAAAAAATGATACATCACTAGCATCGACATCACGAGGCTAGCTCATCAGCATAACTCTTGAATAACAACAACAGGAAGTGACATCATCATCAAGAACTAAAGGCTTGAGTAACATCATCTATGGCAGGTATAACAACAACCAACATGATCCTTCCTTTTGAAATTATGTAATCATGGAAAACACATATGTGGTACTTAGACAATCCTTCCTTTCGGAATTACAGGATCAATTCTTTCCGGAGCTACCAATATTAGTCACAAATAACACATACATACACAGGATGATAATTCCTTTCAGAATTATGGGATCAAATCCACCACAAACATCATGGACAATCATTCCTTTTATAATTACATAATCAATTCCACTTGCTAACTTTATATACGATCCTTCCTTTGGGAATTATGGGATCATGTCCACTACTAGCTTTCTAGACGATCCTTCCCTTCATAATTAGGGGATCAAGTCAATTAATGATCAGTATTTAATATGATCCTTCCTTTTGGAATTATAAGGTCAAGTCTAAAGATTATTAGTCCTTCCAGATTAACATTTAAGACGATCCTTCCTTTCGAAATTATGGGATCAAGTCTAAGGATGGTTAGTCCTTCTACATAAACATTTAATATGGTCCTTCCTTTTAGAATTGTGGGATCAAGTTTAAGGATGGTTAGTCCCAACCTACATCTTGGAGGATTCTTCCTTTTATAATTACGGGATCAATTTCAACAAAATCAACATTTAAGACAATCCTTCCTTTAGCAATCACAGGATCAATTCTAAGGATGATTAATCCCAACATCAACATCTTGGGCAATCCTTCCTTTCAGAATTACAGGATCAAGTCCAACAAGATCAACGTTTAAGGTGATCCTTCCTTTCAGAATTATGAGATCAAGCTTAAGGACGATCAATCCCAACATTAACATTGTTGACGATCCTTCCTTTCAGAATTATGGGATCGAGTCCAACAAGATCAACATTTAAGAGTATCCTTACTTTTAGAATTATGGGATCAAGTCTTTAAGTCTAAGGATGATCAATACCAATATCAACATCTTGGAAAATCCTTCCTTTTAGAATTATGGGATCAATCCAACAAGATGAACATTTAAGACGATCCTTCCTTTCTAAATTATAGGATCAAATATAAGGATGATCAATTGCAACTAAGCTACCTACTGTGATTAGGATTCCATAGTATAAAAACTGCTCCCCGTTTCGAGGGAATTCCTGACAAACATCACCAAGCTTATCTCAGAAGTGTTCAAACTTCACATGATACAAGAAATTAGTCAACACATGTGTAACATACTCATATATTCTCACATATTGGAGCTTTATAGATCCCTTCGACGCCATGTCACAAATGTAGAAGTACCAGATTTCTATGTACTTCGTCTTATCAAGGAGCACATGGTTCTTTGTCATTTTCATGTAGCTTTGGTTATCACATAGAATCATGCTAGAATCCATATCTAGATTGGATATTTATGATAACAACTTCTGAAGCCATATGGATTCATAACTGGTGGAACAAGATGCAATATATTTTTCTTCTACAGTGGTTAGAGAAACACCAGACTGCTTCCCGTTTATCCAAGAGATCATGGCTTACCCTAAAGTGAAACATCCACATGAAGTTATATTTCTATCTCAGACACTTCTTTCCCATGATCTCTAGTATAACTAAGACCATAGTCTATCATACGTTTTAGGTACCTCATCACATGCTTTGCATCTACCAAGTGAACATGTCTGGGATCAACCAAATACTCACTCAAAGTGTTCACAACAAATCATATATCTAGTCGGGTATTCATCAGATACATCTATCGTAGCTTCTTACGTCGTGTGACCAGAACCTTCATCTTTTCAAGTGAAATTTTGGCATAATTTTGTTTGAATTTTCCTAGGGAGAATATTCTCACTAGTACAAAATGAGAAATTAGTGACTAAAACTCGCATATAAACAACTATTTTTTACTCGAAGACTAATAGTATCTAATTTTTAGTATCTTATAGCTCAACTAACTTAGTCATATTTATTTTACTTATTAATAGTTTCCTTGTATAGTCATATATTTGGTCATTGATTTAGTCATTAATTACCACAATTAATGACCAAATATATGACTAAATAAACTACTAGATGATAAATCAAGGAAACATATTAATAGTTAATCCAGATACGACTAAAATTTAGTCGCACTATAAGATACTGTAAATTAGGCTAGTAATAGTATATATATGTGAACTTTAGTCGTTTTATTAGTCACAAATTTATGATAGGGGATGGAGGAATCGAACCACCAACCTCATACCTGTAAGGCAGGTGCTCTTCCATTGAGCTAGCACCCTTTAATAATTGAGGTGTATATATAGATTTAACATAAATGTGTCATCAAATAATTCAAAGTATTATAAGAGCATTCCAATTGGAGATATGATCTAAAAATTGCGAAAGACTCCAAACTCACTTTCATGCAATTTCTTGGTATTTGCTTGTAATGATGAAATCAACATTAGTTTTTTGGAAGAATATATATAGTGAATTGGAAAGAGAAATGATACTTTTCATTCAAATTTTTCCAATTTAGGTATGAATTAGCATATTTGGTCATTTCCAATGCATGTGCTATGTTGCATTGATACAAGGGTTGGTAAAATAGATAATGTTGTTTCATGAATTGTTCTATTAAATTATCAGGCAGGAAATTCACATCTACTATTATGGTTAAGCACATTGTTTTCATAAACTAAACACCTAAATGATCCTGAGTTTGTTTGCAACCAATGAAGCCACTTGATTCCCATGATTTTAATTCACAATAATTAGGTTTTTTTTCCCTTGCAACACTTCAATTATTTCATTTGTTTCATCCAAAATATATATAGATAACAACTACATATATTAGAAAACTAGGTATTCAACATAACATGAGGAAAATGGTAGGTAGCTATGCTAGACTAAATGGCTTATCGAGAGGGGGGGTGAATGAGTAAGCTTGCACTTACTTCAATTTTTACTTCTTCAAGCTCTAAAACCTACTTCATCATTTCACATTCAATTCAGCATCATATTAATCAATAGACTATGCATCAATAATCAATTCATTCATCAAATAAAAATCATAGGGTGAAAACATGAAGTTGGTTAACACTTCCATGAGAATCGAGTGCCTGAGCAACATAGCGGATGTTATTTGGCCGAATAAATATATTTATTCGACCGAATAACTATAGTTATTCAACCAAATAACGGATCCTTTATTCGCCCATCATCCCCTCCTCTGCCTGTAGTCCCTCCTTTTTTACGTTGACATGAACGTCCTCTACCCTGCCACCTGTTTGAAATTCTCTTGGCATGGAGGTCTATTCGTGGAGCTCTGTTCGGTGTGGAGGTCTATTCATGGAGGTATGTTCGTGGAGGTGTGTTCATGTCCTGTACGTATCTTGTTCATGCTCTGCTCTCTTTTTTCAGGTATTTTGTTTGCAATTTTTTATATAATTTGAACGTTGAACAAGTGATTCATGGCTTGTTGTAGCTAATGGTTTAATTTTTTTTTTCATCGTAGTTTTTTTTATCTTAAAGTTTGCATATGTTAATTAGTAGTGTAGAGTTCTTTTAATTTTAATTCTATTTCATAGGTATTATGAGTTGATGAACTCTGTCCATGGACAGAGTTTATCAACTCTATCCAAATGGATAGAGTTGATCAACTCTATTCACATGGATAGAGTTGAAAAAAATATTATTACACAAAATTCCACATATTATTGCAATTATTACCAAAATTGAGGTTAGGATCATTCCCATTAATTTTTGTCATAAAAGAATCATAAAAAACCTGTATAATGCTTATTGGTTACAGTTTATACTTACCATTATATTAGGATATTGTAATTTTTTTTTAATTTTAATTTTATTTCATATGTATTATGAGGAAGATGTTCATTCATGAACTCTATCCAAGTGGACAGATTTGATGAACTCTGTCCATGTGGACAGAGTTCATCAACTCTGTCCCTTATCACTTTACTTAGCATAACGGATTTTAGTTGTTTTTATATAAATCGTAAACAAAAAAATATTATTATACATAAAATACAAAATATTACCGATTACTGATTGTTTGAACTATGTATTTCTAAAATAAAATACCAAATATTACAAATAACAATTATTATTACACTGAGGTTAGTATCATTCTCATTAATATATGTCATAAAAGAATCCCAAATAACCTGTATAATGATTATTAGTTACAATTTATACTTACCATGTTTTATTAGGATATTGTACTGATTGATCTGATTATTAAGCCTATAAATAGCCAAAGATCAACTCTGCAATCATAAAAGTAAGATCTGTCTGTGATTAAGCTTTAACATATACAAAGGGTTATAGAAATAATATATATAAAGTAAACTACTTGTACCTAAGCCCTAAGCTGAATTGTTTACAACCTGTATTAATATGAAGTAATATGCAAACGCTGATGATTACACTTTTCATAATATAACTTTATGTACAATGTTGGCAGGTATTGTTCGTCTTTTCGGTGGTTGGTTTGTTTTTATTCCTTTGTTGTTCGAGTTTATTTGTAGATATTAGTCACAGTGTCATTTATATAAAGAAGGGTCATTTATCTTTATTTGTAGATATGGGTCGCAGAGTATTTGGAGTTATAGATATGATTGATCAAATCTATAACTCCAATTACTCCACGATTGATATCTACACATCTACACATAAAATTTAGAGGAAGCGGAAGTAGTAATGTTTTTACTTGTTTCTTCTTCAAGGTATGTACTATTATCCAAATTTATCATTCGATAGTTATTGTTTGGAATGTTAAGAATCAATCTAGGGAATTTCTTTTATGATTTTATGGAATAATGATAATATTTGTAGATATAATTTATGTATTAGTTTAGGATTTAAATTAATATTTATGTTTATGAATTGATTCTTTGACATAAAGAAATGTAATTTTTACTTAATATTTGACAAAATTGGTTTCATTCATTTAAAAAATAAAAACACAAAGATTGGCACATTAATTTCTCATACACTCAACAATAAATTAGCTATATTCATTTTATGAACTATTAGATAATATTAGGGACATCTAAGTCCTTATTAAAAACTTAGTTTTTTTAGTAGCTAGGTCTTTGAGGCATTAACATGTAGAATTTGAATATTTCATGAGTTGATATATTAGATAATATTAGGGACTTCTAGGTCCTTATTAAAAACTTAGTTTTTTTAGTAGCTAGGTCTTTGAAGTTGAAGAATTAACATGTATAATTTAAATATGTTATAGGTTGATATTTGTGTAAATTTGTAGATATCATATCAAATGGAAATATATAATAAATTAGCTATATTCATTTTAAGAACTATTAGATATAGTTAATAAATTAGCTATATTCATTTTAAGAACTATTAGATAATATTACGGACATCTAGTTTCTTATTAAAATTGTAGTTCTTTTAGTAGCTAGGTCTTTGAAGTTGATAAATTAACATGTAGAATTTGAACATGTGATGAGTTGATATGTGTGTAAACTTGTAGATATCATATCAAATGGAAAGAGAGAAGTATTTGAGATAGAAGCGTAGGATGTCATCAAATTCTTTGGGAGTTGATGTACCAAATTAAAATCAAAGATTGTCGACTTCACATTGGGATTCAAGATTATTATATAGTTCACATTCATCTGATCATCGACGTGGCAATAATGATAGAGATGATTATCCTTTATCTTCTATGGGTGAACATGGATCTCGACCTTCTGTATAGGGGACATGAGTGGATGCAGAGCAAGGTTTGCAAGAGGCTCGTCATCCTACACAGGGTGGCGAAGGTCAAGTCAGGACACAATATATTCAACTAGATGAGGGTTGTAGACCCATTTTTACCTATCCATCATATCTACTAGAGGAGCTTCCATGGGAAAGTGGTCTTCAACAAACGACCCTTGAAAGTTGTAGGGCTCACTATGATAAGTTGCAAAATGATCTTTCTAGTTTGGATCTCGCTCCATAGAACAAACAAAGTATAGAGATGGTTTTGCAATCATTGAAAAAATTCATTGAGGTATATGAAGATCTTGGACCAACAACCGACAGTTTTGTTTCCTTGATGTAGAGAAGAAAGGCATAGGTGATGGGTCCAGACAAGTGGGCTGTTGTGAAGGAGAGAGTGACTAAAGAATAGGCCAACTCAATGTTTAAATTCAAAGAGGGCCTAAAGTGTAAAGAATTGAAAGTGAAATATTTTAAGCACCCTAAACTTGCACATTTTTTATATGATCAGTTCCTTGCAGCCTATGGATAGTTTCCATGGAACGATGAGGTTCCTAGTTTTTTTTTATGCTGAATTTGTTTTAGGAATGAAGCCAGACTATACTGATATTCATTCCAAGTTTTATGGAATTGGAAAGGGGAGTATATACAATCAAAAAGGTGCTCTTAGAGATCCCAATACTCTTTGACCTCCACCTCAAATGTCTCATCCACATAGGCTTGTGACTTACAAATCAGAGATGAAGTCCACATCACAAGTTGGGACAACTGCAAGGCATAATGTTGCCGAAGCTTTGACTTCGACATTTGTAGGTTGAGTCGAGAGAGGGTTCGAGCCACTATTCGACAAGATTTTGTTTACAAAACAAATGATGAGTTAGGTTGTATGGGAATTGAAGATCTAAATGCTTATGCCATGGTTTGTTGTGATATAGCTTCGGATAGAATATCTAATGACACGTCAAGTATAGGAGAGGTTTGTGTGCTTTCAATATATTAACTTTTTTTATTTTTTTTGAATCTAACTTTTTGTTACATTATATCTATGTATGATAGATTATTTTTTTATGTATAGTAATAAATACGTTATGTAAATGTTTCTTGCTTTCAGTTTTCTCGACTGTTAAATGAACATAATTTTAGAGTCTCCACTAGTCAAAATGCTGGAAATGTAGAAGATAATTTTGGAGAGGTATATTTAATAATTACATATTTATATTAATGTTTAAAAGATATTTTATTTTTTGTTTTTAAATTTAACTATGTATATTATTGTTAATTTGACTTATCCATGCAGGTTTTATTAGATTCAAACTTTTTAGATGATTTTCCATCTATTGTGAGCTGATGATTTTGTTTTCTTGTTTCGGTTTTAAGTTAATTGCTAAAGATTTTTTTTTCTTTTACTATGATTTATTTATTAACAAAATTTGAATTTTAAGGGAAGAGAACATATTGAAATTGGGGTTAAGATATAGGTTATTTGATGGATGTGGATATTGGCACTGAGGTAATTTTGTTCATAATTGAATTGTTCTTGAATCGTTCTTTGATATATAAGTTTAAATAGTTTAAATAATTTTTGACATATGTAAATTGCTTTTATATATGTTGAAGCTTGGGTCTCTTCAATATTTTTGAGGCAAAGGGAAGACTCCATTGGAGGATAGTGGTGGAATTGTAAGTTTAATATTTTTTTTTTGAATTTAGTTTAAAATAGTTTAAATAGTTTGTAAGATTTATAAATTGTTTTTATACATGTGCAGCCATGGGGGCTTCACTTGTTGACAAATATCTTATCACGTTAGTTCATATTGTGGGTTTTAAAATTATTAAAAACTGAACCAATATATTGCAGGTATTGGGGGGATAAGGGGTTTAAGGTAGGGGTGGGTAGGGTGGTTTATAAGGGTTGAGGTATAAAAAGGGGTGGGGAGGAGGTTTTAAGTATTGGGAGGGGGTTTCAAAAAAAAGAGTTTGGGTCAATATCTCTGGAAATTAAGGGTATTCTTTAATATCCTGCGATCACACGTGCTATGTGAGATGTTCACTAAGTGGAGTCCCCGTGGTTGTAGCTTCGATCTCCTCCATGTTTTAGAGGAAAAGGGAAGACTCCATTGGATGATATAGAATTTGAGGTAATTTTGTTAATAATTGTATTGTTCTTCTATATATTAGTTTAATGTTTTAATTTTTTTATTTTATTTTAAAATTGTTTAAATAATTTATGATATTCATAATCT
>LPNX010353711.1:9203-19270 GCA_001517045.1 Pseudotsuga menziesii | reverse complement strand
TGGGTGACTGGGTCCAACCTCACTAAGAGAGGCTGGTTGTTGAGAGACTCCATAATGTTCAAAAATGAGATGACCATGAATCCAAACTCTTCGCACCTCCTCAATAGAAGGGCATTTATAAGTAAGGTGGTCTCCCTCACAAAGATTACAAGGAAACTTGAGATTGTGTTTTGAATGGGTAGACTTGTCAACAATGTCAACATGACTCGCAGTGGTTGACGAGTTGTCTTCAGCTTGAGACACAGAGGCTGAAAGACTGCCCCCAGCTTGCCTGGCAGAGGCTGAGAGACTGGGTCCAACTTGACTTGCAGAGGTAGGATGGGCACCATCAACATGAACAACAGAGGTTGAATGGTTAGGATCAACATGCTTTGCAGCAGTTGAGTGTGTGCCCCCAGCTTGAGCAACAGAGGCTGGGTGAACGGATCCAACTTGAACAACAGAGGTTGGATGGGGAGGTTCAACTTGAAAACCAGAGGTTGAACAAGTGCACTCAATGTGAACACCAGAGGCTGAGTGACAGGATCCGACATGACCTGAAAAGGTCGTAAGGATCCCTCCAGCGTGAACACCAGAGGCTGGATGGATGGATCCAACTTGAACAACAGAGGTTGGATGGGAAGGTTCAACTTGAAAACCAGTGGTTGAACGGATGCACTCAGCTTGAACACCAGAGGTTGAGTGACAGGATCCGACATGACCTGAAAAGGTTGGAAGCATCCCACCAGCTTGATCACCAGAGGCTGGATGGATAGCTCCAACTTGAACAACAGAGGTTGGATGGGAAGGTTCAACTTGAAAACCAGCGGTTGAACGGATGCACTCAACTTGAACACCAGAGGTTGAGTGACAGGATCCGACATGACCTGAAAAGGTTGGAAGGATCCCACCAGCTTGATCACCAGAGGCTGGCTGGATAGCTCCAACTTGAACAACAGAGGTTGGATAGGATGGTTCAACTTGAAAACCAGAGGTTGAACGGGTGCACTCAATGTGAACACCAGAGGTTGAGTGCCTAGATCCAACATGATTTGCAGAGGTTGGATGGGTGCCCCCAGCCTGAACAACCGAGGTTGGGTGGTGAGGTTCAACTTGACTTGCAGAGGTTGAACGGGTGCCCCCTTGCTTATGTGCTTTCTTCCTATTCCTCCTTCTTTTACTCCTTTTAGACTGCCGGTTACTAGTATCAGTACTTTCACCGCATGAGGTAGAAGGAGGAGGAGAACTAACTACAGGTGAAGGGGAGACAGTGTTTTGATGCCCTTGATATAAGGTGCTTACTTGAGAAGCATCAAGAGCATTCAGGACAGTTGGAGTGGAAAACAACCACATCGGTACCCCTATGGTGAATCCCAGAAGATTCAAGGTGGCCATCAAGGGAACACCAACATTCCCTGTGAGAGGAATATGACGAGGATTTCCCATCATGGGGATCTCTTGGTTGGTGTTCAAAGGGGGGTTATCCATAGATTCAAAACAAGAGACAAAGTCTGAGGTTAATGGTCAACCAAAATTACAAAGAAGACACCTAAAGGCCCACTAAGTACATACAAACCACACAGCACTCACTAAAAAGATCCTAGAGTCTCAAGCAACCTAAACAGGCTATAAAGATATACCTTCTAGAAGAAGGCTGATGAACAATTACTTGGCATCCTTGAGGGGTTCTCAGGCACAAGCGGAGGAATCACCCACCACCCTCCTGCACTTTCCACAAGGGTTACCTTCCAAGTCCGTCCGAGGTGAACCAGAAATAACCTTCCGGTTTACCTGTGTATGAGCCCTAAAAGACAAGAGACTAAAGGCTACCTTGATAATACCTACTGTCTGGGGGGACAGTCGCAAGCCGAACTCGTACGCATGGGCAGGGTATATGAGCCTGAAATTCTTCCTAGACAGAATCCCCAGATGCGCAAAAGTCCTGAGTTACGTTTTGACAAGGATTCGGGGGGTTATCCCCTCTATCCAAGCCTCCACGCGGCCTCGTGCTTAACTCCCATTTGAGAGGAGCTTCCCAGATACAGCGGTAGAACCAAGGATTTACCTAGTGAAAGGTCCACTACATCTGAGTTTATAGCTTGTGGGAATTTTACACTCCCTAGCCCACAAGCCTAGCCTAAGCTAGTAGGTGGAAGGCCCTAAAAATAAAAACTTACTAATAAATTTTAAATTTATGCGTTAATTTTAAGGGCTTTTTCTTACTCAAGAGGAAATGGAATGGTAAACTGGTGGTGTTTTGACTCAAGAAATGAAAACAAAATGACTAAGCAAAGAGAAATGAGATGCAAAGAAGCAAATAGCTATTCTCTTTATATTTTCAAATAACTTGAAAGCCAAAAAGATCAAGCCTTTTTATATTTTTTAAAATTTTCAAAAACAATGCTATGCTATGCAATCTAGACTAACAGCCTAATCTACATGCATATAAAGCAAATACCTGTTTTTGTATTTTTCTTTTATAAATGCAAAAGAAAAATCAGTCTATCTACTTATGCAAACAAGTACTGAAAGCAAAGAAAATAGAGAACTACTTTATACCCCGAAAACAAACCCTAGGTTTCCCTAAAGTTGAATATAAACCTCTTTTAAAAGGAAAGCTTACAAAAGTAAACAAGCCAATACTTTGGAATGAAAAAGACCGAGCATAAAGACTGACATAAACAAAGGTCAATAAGTCCCAAGCATCAATCTAACCTACAAGTAAAGGCTGCTCAGTACCTTGTCCAACAAGGTCAAACCAAAGAAAGAAGTAGGGGGAAAAGCAAGAAATAAAAGTTCTTTTTTAATTTTCTTTTATAAAATGCAAAAGAAAAACTACCTACAAAGCAAAGCATGCAGATAAAAAGAACAAAGCAAAAGGAACTTTGCTATGCAACCACCCAACAAACTCTAGAACCAACTAAAGTCAGCATAAACCCTACTTGGAAGAAAGGCTTTTATAAGGGACAAGACAACTATTTTGGCAAGGTGAAGTAGACCAACCAAAGGAGGAGGAAAACAACATCCACAAGCTTCTGGAATCAAACAAAGGCCACTGACAGAGGCTGATCAGAAACAAAAGACCAAAAACCAAACCAAGCAAAGGAGACAGGTGAAAGAGCAAAGAGTAAATCCTAATGCTATAAAGGGGCTTACCACATAGATAAAGAACAACAAAAAGAAAGACACAAACTCCCTAGATTCATGCACCCGTAGAAGACCTTAACATACCCACCATGCACCTGAAATGCATTGTGCTTTGAGTAAACTTGGATCTAATAAAGCAAACAAGCAAGAATTACTCCAAGCAAAAAGACTCAAAGGCTTTTAAAAAAGCAGGTAGGGTGATCACCAACAGTCTTCAGACAAGCTACACAGCATTCATAAAGAGACACCACTCACAAACAGGGATTACCTGAAGAAGGGAAGAAGTAAAACTGACTTAAAAAATCCTAACTTCCAGGTATATACGCGACTGTCTATAAGGGCAGGTCGCGAATGATACGCGACTGTTCAGTAGAACAACCCGCGCATGCAAACTTGTATTCACGACTGTTCAAAAGAACAACCCGTGAATAGGTGTAAAAATCACAATCAAAGGTAGAAAACTGCCTTAGGAAGGCAGGGGAGAGGGTGCAATCAGACTTAAAAAGGTTCCTAAGTGGCAAGAAGGACCCGAAACAATGCAAAAGCTGAAATAAATCAAGAGAAAAACTCGAAAAAGACAAGGCTAGTCCCCAGCGGAGTCGCCAGTTCTGTTGTAAAGGAAAGTGTCCTATGGCTAGGGTTTAAGAGGCCATCAACGTACTGGGGTTGAAAGAGAGATGCACAATGTTCAGCAAGTATATAACAGCAAGTTTCAGAGATGAGAAAGGTCCACACCTAATAAACTAAAGGCTGGTCTAAGCTTTCTCTTCAATCCTCTTCTTGCTCCTCTCGCTCCAAGAGACCTGCAAAACAAGTTATACCTTCCTCAAACCATTATGACCACATATAAGACAATGATAATCAAATAAACATAAACAAATGATCTGAATAACATCATCATATGATCAGAAATAGAGATTCAATCACACATTGAACAATGATTTGGGAAGAAGAAGGACATCACATCTTTATTAATCTTGAAAACAAGTACAAGTATACCTTCTCTTCAAGTTTGGCACCTCACGAAACCTTGATCTGGTTCTGCTGCTTCTCTTCTCCAAAGAACTCAGCCTCCAAGCTCTGTAACACAAGGGAAGACCTCCAGGGCAAAGGTGTGGGCAAAGAGAGTTCCGATTCCTCCAGCATAACAGTGCAAAAATTCAAGTCCCCTTTCATGAACCTCCCTACCTCTATTTATATGCTGAAGAAGAGTTAGGGACGAAGCCAAAGTGGTTACAACTGAAGGAGTCAGTTGCATAACTACCCAAACTAACTCAAAAGGCGTGTTTTTATATTTTAATGAGGCATACGCAGATTGCATAACTGGACAGTCGCGTACACGAAAAATACACACAGGTTGCTCTACAGAAAGGTCGCGTGTCATACGCGAGTTGCTAATAAAGAAAGTAGCGTATATAAGGCATACGGGGGCATCATATAGAGCAACTCGTGTATCATACGCGGGTTTGCCTTAAGGCAAGTCGCGTATAGACAAAAAATTCATTTTAAGGGTATTTTTGGGCATTTTCAGACTTTGGTGTCTTCTGGAAAGTTTTATCTAACTAAAATAGATTTCCAACGGTGTAGAAATGAGGTCAAACGGAGTTAGAGAACTCAATATATGGGTCCTCCAAGATAGGTGTTTTTTCAGTGACTTTCATGAAGTGCCGACATGCGACGGAAACATGGGAAAGTGATCACAGGAAGAGATGTGTCATTTTGGGCTATAACAACCTTCATGCTCAAAGCCCGAAGTTGGAGCAAGGGGTTGAATCTCGACTATGAAGAGCAGATGGGTCATAGAGGAGAGGGGTAGTAGAGGAGAGGGGCCATAGAGGAGACGATACAACAATATTTATCTTAGCCCTTTGTCCTCTGCAACGATATTTTCTTGGGTGTGGGTACGGTTTTGGTTATAAATAGGTTCCCAAGAGTGCGCAGGAAAGAAGAAGAGAAACTACAGGTCGCAGAATCGCTAGTGGAGGCAGACGATTTGGGGTAAGTTTGAAGCCATTGAATCTGCGAGTTTTTGCTGGAGTTTGTGATTTTTCTCATATTCCTCTGCCCATTTTATATGACTGAAAACAACAATCTTCCAACAATCAATTACTTCCAAGACTGTTTCTGAAAACATTTAAGTTTTCAAGGCATTCTAGGTTTTCTCTACTACACTGTAGAAACAATTCAGTATAATAATCTTTCTTAGAAATAATAATATTCCAAAGATTTAATAAATACCACTGTTTTGGATTGAACACCACATCCTTGTCTTACCTTTCTGGAAAAAATAGGGCATATCTCTTGTATGCGTATACTTATGCTTCTCTAAAATATTCTCAAAAACCCCAAACCCCATTTGGTGGTGTACTAGTTGAGGGACATGTCTGTCCTAGGATGGGTCTCCTCGTTTTTCACAAAAAACACAATATCTTTCAATATGGGGCATCTGGATTCACTGTCAGAATGCATGTTTTGAAGATTCTCACGTTCTGTATGTATGATATTTCTAAAAATTAATGCTCCTCCGCTTTTCTCGGGGACATCTCTTCTATATTTTACACAAATGTGTGCCCTTTATTTCTGATTCATTTGGCCAACATTTCTTCTATGGTAGCTCTTTCTGTGTTCTTTGCAGTGTGTATCAAGTTGTGACTTCTCCTTTGCATCTAGTTTGGGTGCCTCTCCCCACTCTACTATGTGATTTACCATGCTTTTATTTAATCTACTAAATTTGAGGCAACTCACCAGCTACAGGAGTTTCTACTCCTTCATCTGTCTGGTATGATAACTTTGTTCTGCTCAATGCTCAACTTTACCATCTATGTGCATTGTTCTTTTATTTAATCTATATCAATACCTCTATGGTTATTTTGGACTAAGAATAATTTTCTCAAACATTGATAAAGTGCTCTTAACTCTGTAAGAAGCTAATCAAAACCTTATCACTTTCCTTATGAAACCTTACACCATGATCTAACACTGGATTCTATAGCCAAAGCACCAAGACTAGTCTGTACAACACAATGAGCTTCTTGTACATCACACTTTATCCAATAAAGCTTTATGAATAATATTATTACTCCATGTTTTATAGATCATCAATAAACAGTACAATCTCTTTCCCAAATACAAGCAACAGAGAAGTTGGCAAACCCTTCTAACAAATGATAAGTAATGAAGCCACCACTTTTTTCTCAAATCGAGGCCTAATTTTAAAATAACCTTCTCTAATTTGATTCTACAGACACAATGAAAGAATGAGAAATCTCTTACCTTTGGACGTTGATGAGTATGTAGATGGATTTGAGAGCTCTTCCCTTAGCTCACAGCAATCTTGTTGAATAGTTTCCTCCTTTGTACAAAGTAAAACATGGCAGCTACCTCCTTCTCCACATAAGAAACTTCAAATCCCAATGACACAAGAGAATGATAATTTTTCTTTCCATATGCAATGATTGAGCACATTCCAAGAAACAACAGAGGTAATGCAAGAATAAAATTTGGTAATTGTTTCAGCTGGAAATATCGTAAGAAGCCAACTTCCCTGTGGCAAAAGAAAACAAAGCAATTTGTGAATTGGATAATTATGGCAATATTCCAATCAGTTGACTCAGCTAGAATTTGACCATACAAGAACCAACCTACCAGTAATGACTTTGAATAAAGCCATATAGATAAGGTACTCTTGCATTGCACCAAGGTCTGCTTCCTTTGGATGATGGCTCTCCATAACAAATATTTAAGAATCCATATAGTTGAAACATAAAAAATGGGACAAAAACACAAACTGAACGTAGACAAGCAACAATGAGAACCTGCAATGCTAACTACAAAACAAGATACTTTAATTAGATTCAGGTTGTCCATATGAAGTATAATAAGCTTCTACAAACCCTATAATCCTTGTTATAGATGATTCAGAACTAGCAAAACCAATTGATAGGATAAATTAGGAAAAAACAGATAAAATTAGTAGCTTAATTATTCATTTAGAATACAGACTCCAGAGTGCTAGAAGTAGGATCAAGTATGGAAACCAAGTCCCTTTGATGATGGAGGGAAACCAAGTCCTGGAGCTCAAACAACTCCCTTCACACATGCACAGGTTTTACACTCATTGAGGATTGAGCTTAAGCTGTTTGTATGGCAATGCACTGCTCTAACCACTATGGCATAGCCTGACAGATAACCTTTAGCTAATTGTCTGGCTTTCCTTTCTGTAAGAAATTGATTTTTTTAATTACTTTTTGTTGCTATTAGCTTATCGGGGCAAGTCCCTAATGGAGCCTGAGAGGCCGACACCCCCCTACAGGCGACAGGTATATATACCACATTTTTACTTACCTTCTTCTTTAGAAAGTACATTTGTTTAATTATGATATCAACGTGGTCAATATTTAAATATGTTTTTAAATAAGATTTTCCCCGTGTATTGGTTTCAGTTCGAAATTAATGTTTTTAATTACTTTGTTGCAGTCAGCTGATCGGGGCAAGTCCCCAATGGAGCCTGGGAGGCCGACACCCCCCTACAGGTGACAGGTATATATACCACATTTTTACTTACCTACTTCTTTATAAAGTACATTTGTTTAATTATGATATCAACGTGGTCAATATTTAAATATGTTTTTAAATAAGATTTTCCCCATGTATTGGTTTCAGTTCGAAATTAATGTTTTTAATTACTTTGTTGAAGTTAGCTGGTCGAGGAAAGTCCCCAATGGAGCCTGGGAGGCCGACACCCCCCTACACGCCATGCTCATCGGGTCATGAGCAGGTATATAGCACGTTGTGAATTTCGGAAACTGTATTTATACATATTTATGTTATCTAATTATATTAATGATTTCAAATTGATATTAATGTTTTCTATTTTTATGTCGAATGATACTTATCTATAGACGGATCCGAAGGATATGGATTTGGGGCACATTCTTGACGATGTTGACCTCAAGAATTCAAAGAATATCTGGGATGCAGTTCAAAAAGAAAAAACAAAATTAAATCAAGACGTCGTCAATCTGCTTATATCGGATCCGCAAATAACGCAGGATGAGACTCAAGCAAAGATAGATCATGTGTTTCTTAAAGTAAAGCGCTTGGATGTAAGCTGCAAACTCTTTAATTATAAGTCTATTCCAAATGCAATTTTTTTCCTATTCATATACGAGTAACTAAAATATTATTTGTTTCTACAGGAATATTTTTTCCCTGGTGAGAGGCATGCTGATACCATTGAAAATGACACCCCCTTCACCACTGATCATATATCGTTTCCGTCTGGCCAGTCGGAAACACAAAATGAGACACCCCAGACAGAACATGAGAGTGTCGACAAGGATCAGGGGCATGCGAGTGCTGGCGAGGATCAGGGGCCGGTACATGGAGAAGAGCATGACTTTGATGCTGCTGTCCTAGCATTTCCTGGATATTTCCGTGTCACTAGCATGGGAACATTTGAGACTACTTTTTTGGTGGACAAAGATCTCATTCCCTACAAGATGGAGAAGATTCCAGGTACTATTGACAAAATGTTTTAACTATATATTATAATTTTATTGGAATGTAATTATGCATCATTCTTTTTACACTAATTAACACATACTCGTTTTTGTAGGAAATGATGTCTTTTATAAACATCTTAATGATTGGTCTTTAGAGCTATTTGGGCCCACTATCCGTACATGGTGGAACCGGCAGAGTAAAGTTTTGAAAGATGAGCTTATTGCTCGCTTGGTTGGGTTTTTTGGTGTCGAAACCTTCAACCAAAAAAAGGTTCTCGAAAAAGCTGGCCAACATTTACATTATGTACGGGAGGGATATCGGAACAACTTAGCAATTAATCCAAAGTATGAGCGCCCTCCGATGATTCAAACAAGGGAGTGGAAATACTTGCTGGATGATGCAAGGGAGAAAGCTGCGAAAATAGCTGGCAAGCCAGTACCCGAGTTAGCTAGAAGGTATGCAATACTTTCGGCAATGCAATTATATGTTTATTACACTTTATTTTCCATTTTTTTGCAATGTTTAACGTATTTAAAATTACTTTTATAGGCTACCAGATACGTCGAAGGCCACCCGAGCAAGAATAGAAAAACATGGGCAACACAAGCTTGGCCCTGGTGGATATTCCAACCTGCAAGCACGAATCATAAGTATGATCAATAATTATTTTATTGTATAGAAATTATAGATTGCATTTAAAATTGTTTCATGATGATATAACAACAACAATATGATCTAATTGAAAATTACAGGCTCAAAGATTCCATGATTTGCCAACAGAGGAAGACATGAGGATTGGCTACCAACGCGGGCTTTTAGGTGTTGTTGAACATCAAAGAAGTAGTTGTGGTAGCCAAGAAAAGTCTTCCAGTGATCCATCCTGTGAACAGGTAACTACAATAAACAAATTCTATTTAAGATTGATTCATTGTTTTTTATATTCATTAATAAACTAGTACATAAAATATTGAGTCTCTTTGTGTTAAGCCGCACAATGAAAGTAGAGAAAATGCGGAGGATGGAGGAGAAAGAGATATTGGAGTTCATGTTGATCGAAATCCAGGTAATAAATATTCCTGTGTTAAAAAAAAACTAGTATGGATTAAAGTCTCAAATATTAAATTGCAAATACTATATTGTTGTAAGTGTTGATGTTTTAATGTAGAGGGTCTTCATGTGCAACTTGAGGCAGCATCAGAAGATCAAACGCATGAAATTCATGTCACCCATGAGTTTCCAGGTACAAAGCACCGCTCTAATGTTTTT
Organism: Pseudotsuga menziesii; assembly: GCA_001517045.1. Lineage (NCBI taxonomy): Eukaryota > Viridiplantae > Streptophyta > Pinopsida > Pinales > Pinaceae > Pseudotsuga > Pseudotsuga menziesii. The sequence goes on along the minus strand of LPNX010353711.1, from coordinate 9,373 downwards.
TTCTTAATGAAGGACTTACAATGATAATAATAAAAACACGTCAAGTAATTAATATTTCTTCATTTTTCCAGTACATCCTGGCACCTTACAGCAGCCACATACACGTCGTGAGAACACGACCCGTCGACAAACACGATCACAGACAGCTACAGAGGGCATAGGAAACGAAA
>LPNX010353697.1:301295-329091 GCA_001517045.1 Pseudotsuga menziesii | reverse complement strand
GTATCATGAAGGGGTGATGCTTGGGCAGAGGAGGGAGTGGATCTGCTCCCTCCTCCTTCCAAGCACTGCCACTTTGGGATGAAACGATTGTGAGAATCATGGGCGTTAGAAGGTGGGTAGAGTGGGTAGCAGGAAGGGCTGAGGAAAGGGAGAGAAGGGGGGGAGGGGGAGCGAAATGGGTACGAGGAGAGGTGGGAGAGAAAGGAAGGGATAAAAGGGAGTGGAGGGGAAGAGGAGAGGGGTAGGGAAGGAGGGATGGTGGAAGGGAAGAACGAGGAGGGGTTTTATTATTTTTTTTTAAATTTTTAAATTTTGGTTTTTGAATTTTTTTATTTTTAAATTGAAAATTTTGGTCTTTTAGATTTTTTTTTCAAAAATTTTTTTCATTTTATTTTTATTTATTTTTTGTTTAATTTTTTTGTTTTGTTTTTTTTTGGTTTAGTAGCTAGCTATATATTGTTGTGGCAGGCTACTAATTTGGGGCTTGATCTAGCAGCAGATCAATCCATAGATACTGATGTGGATGAGCTCATGTGCAATGTTGACAAATGAGATTAGAGCAAAGGTTGATATTTTGTTCAAGATATCTTAGGGCTTGAATGTAAGTTGCAGGATCTTTAATTAGAAGATAAATCCATTTAGGATTCTTCATATAGTGTACTTATATATGATCTTGAACTAAAATATGGTTTGTTTTTATAGGAGTTTTTGCATCCACAGACTAGTGATCATGGAGGTGTTGATACTAGTGATGCTTATGGAGAGTCATCACATGCGCATATGACCCCACTTGCATATCATGTGCCAAAATTGTCGACTAAATAGTCAACAACACATTCTGTGACACCCCTGGGGCCATATATGAGTGCACCTTATTATCACTGGAGTTGCACCTAGACTACAAAGGCTCAAAGTCGAGATAATCTTGAAACTTTCAAGTAAATGACTAGGTTTTGGGATTATGAATATCTTATACAGGTAAGGTGGAGACCAGGTATAGGGTAATCAAATAATCAAATAGTATATATGACTGAGAAATGAACAAACAAAAAGACTATGAGTATGAATTAGATAGATAGAGAGAGAGAGAGAGAGAGAGAGAGAGAGAGATAGAGAGAGAGAGAATTTCATATCAAAAGTACATAATAATCATTAACCCATTCATAAGAATTATACTATAGAAAACATTTATCAGAGAACAAAATTATGAATTAGGTGCTCATACTGAACATAAACATTTATCATGACAAATGGACAAACATGGGATCATCTTGAATATAATATCATTCTAAGACAATCTTTATATAACTTATAAAAATATGGCATACATGCCTGATGCAGATGATAGCAGTCTGATCTCCAAAACCACTTCCTAATTCATTTCCTATATTTTACCATCATATTAATTTATACAGAATATTTTTAAAATATAATTGTTTGAGATCCAAGATTTATGGATCAAATTGACCCAAAATAGAAAATACAATTCACATTCTATCTATATTTACGACTCATAACATAAAGTTTGACACTTAACAGTAACAACTGCAAAGTGATAATGATTAACAAAACAAAACAAATATTCCATCGAAGAATATGAGGATATGACCTAAGTCCTAAGCCTGAATAGTCTTTAACAAACTTTAAGTTGTATTCAACCATGAACAGTCACAACTTCTTAGCTGCTTTAGCTAATATTGCCAGTCCATTAAGAAAGAAGGAAGGAGGATCCAGTTTCATAGACCAAGAGAGAGTACATGCCCTGGTAGAAAGCATTGTAAGATCTCCTTCCTTTATCATCGATTCTAGAGCTTCTACGCACATAGTTTCAACAAAGGAAGCCTTCTCATCAGTTGATGATTGAAAGGGTCCAAATATTTTGATGGGAGATAATTCAGAAACTAAAATTAAGGGTAAAGGTAGCATTGATTTTTACCATGGTTCATTCAATAATGTTTTGTATGTCCCAGGTCTTGTTTCTCATATCTTTTCAGTCTACCAGATGACCCACACTAGGTCTCCTAAGAAGGTTGTTTTCTCTCCCAATGAAGTTGAAATCTTTGATATTTGTAATGGTAGATTCATTGCTAAAGGTCTTGTGGATCATGGTTCAAAATTTTATCAGTTCTCACACTTCATGCCTTTCTCTAAACCATCTTTTCTCCTCACCCATGCCAATGAAGCATGCAAAATTTGGCATGAGAGGTTTGGTATTCTAAACTATAAATACCTTTCAGATTTGTGTGAAACAAATATGGTTTCATGGTTTCCAAAAATAAAGTTTTCCAAAGGAGTCTTTCAAGGTTGCATTCTAAGAAAACATGTAGAGCATAAGTATGAGAGAGTCAGTCATGAGAGAACCTGCGCACCTCTTGAACTCATACACAGTGACATTGTTGGTCCTTTCCCTCATATTTGGTCAATATAAATATGTTATTACCTTCATATATTAATTTTCCAGGTACTATTGGGTTGACTTCCTTAAACTCAAGTATGAATTTTTTGACCACTTCAAGGTTTTTAAGGCCTTGGTTGAGAACCACTCTGGGAGGAAACTAAAGATCATCATATCTTATAATGGTGGTGAATATTTAAAGTATGACTTCATTAAATATTGTGAAGATTTAGGTATCCAGATGAAACATTCTATTCTCTACAGACCTCAATAGAATGGTGTGGTTGAGAGAAATAATAGAAGCCTCAAGGAGATGACTAACTGTATGTTGGAGTCTAAGAATTTTCCACCAAAATTTTGAGCCAAATCTATAAATTTTGCATCCTACATATATATTAGGGTGCCTCACAATCAACTTTATGGAGCTACTCCTTTCGAAGCTTATAGTAGGCATAAACCAGATGTGTCTCATTTCAATATTTTTGGCTCAAGGGCATGGGCTAGAATTCCACTAGATAAAAGGAGGGATTTGGAACCCCAAAGTCAAGAGTGCCTATTTTTTGGGTATTCTAAAGATTCAAAAGGGTATAACCTCATTAACATGAGCACTCAAAATTCCTTCGTTGAATGGAGTGTTCAGTTTGAAGAAGAGCCTATGGTAGAAGCAGAAATTGGAGAGTCCTCTTCACCTCCTCCACCTTTGGTTGTAAGTGAAGGAAATAATGAAATTTTTTATTCTGATATGTATGATAATGATGATTTAATTGCATATCCAAACATCCCCACAAGGCCAAATTTGGAATCAAATACCATTCAAGAAGTTGGGGAAGTAGCTGGGAATCCTAGTGATTCTACGAGGACTAGATCTCAATTCGAGAGTGTCCTCTCTTTGAAGGACCCTTTCTTTGTTGACAAGTTTTTTCTAATGATTGAATATGATCCATGGAAATATGAAGAAGCATATGAATACCCAATATGTCAAACATCCATGAAGGAGGAATTTCATTCTCTCCAAAAGAATGACACATGGGAGCTAGTCAATCTCCCCTCAAGGAGAAAGATAGTCAAGTGTAATTGGGTTTTCAGAACTAAATCCAATGCTGATGGTTATTCTATAAAATATAAGTCACATATAGTTCCCAATGTCTTCTCCCAAGTCCAAATAATTTACTACAACGAGACCTTTGCACCAGTTGCAAAGATGGACTCCATAAGACTAGTTTTTTCCATTGCAACTTCCAAGCAGTGGGAAGTGCATCACATGGACGTAAAGAGTGATTTCCTACATGGTGATATGAAATAATAAATATATATCCAGCAGCCATAATGTTTTGCAACTAATATGTCTCTTGTGTGTAGGTTGAAGAAATCATTGTATGGGCTAAAATAAGCTCCTAGAACATGGTATGCCAAGATTGATGGGTTTTTGCTATCACTAAACTATTGTAGATGAAATTATGATCCAAATGTATAATTGAATATAAATCATGGTTCTTTAATAATTATTGTATTGTATGTGGATGACCTTCTGATCACAAAAAGTTCCGGGGAATAAATTGCCTCTTTGAAGAGTGCAATTAACCATGCCTTCTCTATGACTGATTTGGGATTGTTAAGCCAATTTTTGGGGCTTGAAATTTCTCAATCAGATATTGGAATCAATTTACATGATTCCAAGTATGATTCATATATATTGAATAATTTTATAATGAAGGATTGAAAACCAATCAAGGCTCATTTCCTTTCAGGAGTTAAGCTTGAAGAATCACAATCAACTCCATTGGAAAACAACACCCTCTTTATGCAACTGGTTGGTTGTCTTCTTTATTTGACTCATACTTGACCTAATATATCTTATGTAGTGAGTGTGGATTCCAGAAAGATGGATCAGATGCATGAATTTCGTTGAAGGGAATCCAATAGAATCCTAAACTTTGTACAAGGAACAAAAACTCATGGTATTCGCTATGTTGCACAATATAGCCTAGAGTTAGTTGGTTTTACTAAATTTGATTGGGAAGGTGATAACACTAATAGGAAATCAAATTATAGATATGTGTTTATTATTACATATGAACCAATCAACTGGTCAAGTTAGAAGCAAATTGCAATTGCACTTTCATCTACATAGGAAGAGTACAAAGCAGCTGTGAATGTAGCTACTCAATGTTTGTGGTTGCATTGAATACTTTGGGATCGATTCAGAGACTTCTACAGTCATATATTATGAAAAATAGAGTACCATTTAAATATAAATTGATCTAGTACTAAGGCAGTGAACCAAACACATCAAGATCCATATGCACTACATTAGAGGACTTGTGCATGACGGGGTCATTGATTTTCTCTATTGTGCATCATCTGAGAAAATAGCAGACATCTTCACCAAGATGTTTTCAAAGAGAAATTTCGAAAATGTCAAGTATTTACTTGGGATAGCTGATTATGTGGTGAATACAAATTCATGAGAACATTTCATACATATTTGATCATGTCCGTGTTTAAGAGAGGATTTTCCCCTTGTGGTTTTTCCTCTTTCCTTGTTTTGTATGGACAAGCAGTATGTAAAGGCTGACTAAGCCTTGATTCTAGGCTCTATATTTTTTATATTTTTATGATATTGTACATAAATTCAAAATTAATAAGGGGTGTTGGAATAATCAAAACCCATCCCAAGCTTTAGGATAAAATAATTAATCCTTTTTATCAATTTCCTAGGACCTACACTAGCTAGTTTGCACCAAATACCATTTTTGAGGTCAAACTTGGAAAAACTACCTAGTGGAACAAATTAGAAAGATACTAGATAATATTGTGACAACTATGCAGTATTCCCATATTAGTAAGTGCATGGTTTTACTTTTTCATAAGTTTCCATCTTTTCTGTAGTTTTAAGACAAAAGCTAAAGCTAGTCTTAACGTAGACTGCCTTGTTTTTTGCACCAACTCACCTCCCTTATTTTCCTCATATAAAAGAATGATAAATTCAAATTTCCATCACTTATGAGCTGTACATATGCATTCAGCAAATTCGTGAGCATCTTGACTTATTTGGAAAGTGCTTTATGCACATATGGGGGATTTTAACTAGTTTAGTAAGCCTGCTTTTGTACCAATTCGAATAGCATCCTAATGCTTTTGAATCCTTGGAGTATATACTTTATGAGAAGCCTATATCTATTTAATTATTTCTGATGTAAAATAATATCAATAACATTTTGGGGATTGTTCAATTTTTATTCTCCTTCTTGAGTGTTTCTTGCATATTTTCAAGCAAATTTTTGAGTTCAATTGTTCTAATCTTGAGCTTAATTTCCACAATTTAACTGAAATAAGAGCATGAACAACTTATATAATATCTTTTATATCTTTCTTCTTCATATGCTAATGCATATTTTTTTATATCTCAGTTTCTCTTCAAGTCGTATAATTAGTAATTCAAATTTTCCAATTGTTAGTGATGATTATACTTATATATTTATTGAAGATAATTTAACAAAGGGTGATATTTAGGATTACATGTTTTCAAATTTTTGTCAATATATTTTATTGCAGGAAGCAATTCAGCAATTTGAAGAATATTTTTTGAGTTGTTCATTTGAACCTAAAAATTTTCAGGCTGATGATCAGATTCAGAATTTTAAGTTGGCATATGTTTCTCAAGCACATAGAAAGTTTAGTGAAGCCTTGTTGTGCCTGATTTCCATGAATCTAATAGTGTTCAAAACTTTTTTTAAGGGAAACAAGTATGTTATTGATAGTTTAAAAATTCAGAATTCATGCAATGGAGGTTGCATCTTTTGGATGCTTCTAGAGGTTAGCAATCCCATTTTTTATAGTTCTAGAATGGGAGATGAGGTATGCATCGATGGATGGTAGGGACGTCCTTATGCTTTTGATGATCCAATTTATATTTATATGGAATCAAATTGGACCCAAAAATATTTTGTTTTGGATTTTATAAGGACACGATTTCTAAGTTGTAAGTTTGAATCCCTACATCATTTCCTATTATACTTTTCATTTTTTTAGTCTTATTTGTGTCCAAAGATGGAAGAAGAAATAGATCAATAGTTTGGTTACTAGAATGGTTACATTGGAGGTTTAGTTATAGATGAGAAAAACTATTATGTTTGCTAGAGTAGGAGTTGTATATCAATAAGATTCTATTTTGAGAATTTGGTTTTTGGTTCAGTTTCATGCAGTATATCAATAATGGTGAATCCATCGCCCAATGGTGACATTGGTGTGTTTTAAGTCATATTCTTATTTTTTCAATGTGGAATTTTTCAATAGGGACAAGCTATAGTGATCAGTTAAGAATCAATAATGAAGAAGGCATGGGAGAGAACTATCCTCGGCCAGAGTCAATGCTAGAACTAAACTTAACTATGCCAAAATTCTTAGTTTCCTACAACTCGTTCATTGGAAATCACCAAATCCTACTACAACTCATTTGGTAGTATTTTTTCCAAATCCTTTTTGTGTTAGCTTGTTCAGTTTCTCTTCATTGCTAACCATCAACTTGGTAAAATTTTGTAAATGTCATGTCCTCTAGATCCTAATGTATTCCAATCCAAAGTCTAGTGTTCAAGTCTCTTTGATTTTTTTTGAAAAGATCACTTGATTCTTTTTCAAGGAAAAATAAATGAAAATTATTATCATAAATTAATTATATGATTTAGTTAAATAATAATATTTTTTCCTAGTTCATTATTGAATGTTTTCCAAATAAAAAACATTGTGCTCAAACCCCATGTGAATCCTAAACAATTCGAGTAACTCATTATAACCAAGCATATGTTTCAAGTATCAAAATGTTAGTTTTGATCGGTTCTGCAAAACATTAATTGGGTCAAACCCAACAACAATACATCTAACAAGTTTTGACCAAACACCATAGTCAACCAAGTCCAAGTTTCGAGTATTTCCTTAAAATATCCCATGGGTCTACCATTGTGCACATCACATAAACAATGCTCAGAAAGGATATTCAATATACAACATTGTATATTATATTTTTATGTTTCATGTGGGATATGTCCCATGTATTATAAATTAGGATCAACATCCTCAAGTCCCATACATAATAGAGTAAAGCGTTGAGTCTATCAATTGTGCATATCCAACATTACAAACATCTTCAACATGCACGAGCTCGTGTCCAAATGTTAAACTTGAGAGATAAGTCGTCAAAAACAATCTCACTAAATTCCTTAGCCATAGCTCATAGGTCGAATTTTCAAATGTGAGAATTTATCAAAGCCTGAATCTCGTTCATTAAAGAAACCTCACAATTAGTTTTGAAAGAATGCAAAGAAGGAGGAAAATTTGAGCAGAACACATGAGAAAAAAAATCCTTCATGATATTATTGAACAATGATAGAACAATAATGAATAGATCTCTGACAGAGAATTCGAATGCACTAAAGGAAAAACAAGTATCTTACAAAAGTAGACTTACTAAATATGCAAAAAAAAAACATATTGGCAACATCACCTTTCCAACTCAGTCAAGGAACTCACGATTTAGATAAATTGGATATGGTAGATAATGAGTGATTAAAAAGAAGTAAGATTATTTATTTTGGAGAGTAAAATATGGACTATGTGTTGGCTAAAAAGTGGACATCTTTCCAATTCCATAAAGGCGCTATGCTTTATCCTTATCCACTAAAAAGTAGACAAAAGTAGAAAAAGTTGTGTAAAAGCACAAAGGTCTCTCTTACCATTCTAGACTGTCATAAAAGAAGGAAGAATATATCTAAGGTCTCTCAAGTGGATAATGATGACAATTTGTTAGCCAAAAAAGGAAACATGGGGAAAACAACCTAGTCTAACACGTAGGAAAGTATAAAAAATGAATAATAACTTATATCCTAAGTCTAGATGGGTTTTTAATATTCTAACACGCCTCCTTAATACTGAATTAGAGTGAGTAAAATCTGATTACAGACCAATAAAAAAAGGCTTATAGTGACCCTATTACAATTATTATATGTCAATGTAAACTAAGGAAACAAGCAAAACCTCATGGGAACAAAACCCTCCTTCATGAATGGACATGAAACACACCAAAAATTGTTGCTCCAAACTCAAGTAGGTGTGCTTCTTGATCTTATGTCTGGAGGAATATTCCTCATTGGTATAAGAGTTATGTGATCATTTGAATTATGAACATGATTAGTTATATGGTGGAAAATGCTTCAATGTATGACAAATGAAATACACTGATAGGAAAGCGTGTAAATGATCTTCAAACTTGAATTTTGAACCATGTGATGTTAGAGAAGGTCCAAATGAGAATTTATGATATTTAGAATCTGTTGCAATAATATTTATATGTCCTCCGTCTTCTGTCCAAATTTGAGAGTATATGCTAGTCTTCATCGTGCAGTGTGTAATGTCCCCGACCCTCCGACCAGCGAAGATGATGCTACCATACCATTATCTATCCAGGAAACTAGCCCCATGAACATATACATGAAGTTGAAATGCTTTGAAACTTAAAAACATACACAGATGTATAAGATACAAAATCTACAGCGGAAGCATACACATTCAAGCATTAACATGTTCATGACAATTTACAAAGAAAATACAATTGCAGAGTTAAATACAAGAATACTTATCTTGAGAAGAAGCTTCCCCACAACTAGCTTGTCACTGCAATGTTCCACCCAACCATAGGCCAGTGTGCTCCTTGCTCTCTCAGCATCACTGCCACCCCAGAGCTCGGCATGATTTCCACAGGGAACTAGGGGACACAGACTTACACACAGCAAGGCCAAACACCTATTGTCAAGCCAATAACCACATCTAAACACAGTGATCCCACTAATTGGTGGATTCTTGGACTTACTCAGCTAAGACAACACAGGAATGCTCCACACAGCACAATGCAGCTTCATACCAAAGAACAAATGCATACACAACAAAATACAAAATTATGGGTTGAGGAAAAACAGTTCGGCAACAAAATTAATTTCCATGGTGGGTGAAACAACCCACTAACAGCAATTTGTATCCTAGGGATTTTTTGGCCCTAACGTAACCAAAAACGAAACTCAAAAAAACCCAAGATAAGATGGTCTCTTCCTCAGTCTGCTAGGCATTACCAAAATGAATCCCATCTTGGAAGATGATGGGAAAATGCAGTAAAAATCGTGGGGGGAGAGACCCAACCACACATCATTACAAAAACAAATTCCCCATCCTGAGGAAAAGGAATAAATGACTTCCCATGTGAGGGAAAACACACACAGCAAACCCAACAACGTGACTGCCACACATAGGAATTTCCAGCCATTAGAGAGAGAGCTCCAATTGTGGATGAATGATGGTGAGAAAAATGCCCAGGAGCCCAAAACCATGAAGGTGAGAACACACATAGGCCAAAAACATGAAGGTAAAATAGCCCCCAATATTCCATTGCGTGAGGAGAAGAAGAATTTGGATGTATGCCCAAATGGGAATGCATTTTGGGTGTTAACTTTCCCCAAAAGTCAAAAACGTTTTTCCCAAGAAATGGTTTTTTCCCAAATTCGAATTTCTGACTTCCATACCTTTCCCATCCCATGCAATAACTACTTCAACCAATTTCTAGCAGAATTAAATGATTGGTTGAATGAGACAAGAAAGGTGGTTGACAGTTTGATGGGTTCTTTCATTGACATTTGGATTTTCCCCATTGGCCCCAAAGGTTAAATACCCCCCCCCCCCCTTATCCTTAGGAAATCATTCCCCCATCTCTTTTAATGTTGCATTTATATAGCTAGTGTGGGTATTTAATCAAATTTCATATTTACATGATGTCAAAAATTATAATGTGTCGGTTAGCACAAAATATCATCGATGTCGATTTTAATCGCCGAAACATAAAACGATAAATCAATGGTGGGGATTTTTCCTTTAGCTCCACATCATGACTAATTACAATATTTACATCATATATATTTAATTCAAATGGGGTAAAAAACCAGGGTGTTACATTCCCCTCCCCCTTCAACGGCATTGTCCTCAGTGCTTATCAAAACCGAACAAAATGCTACCCTGGAACTACCCCAGTGCTCTGCAAGAGTACTAAACAAAAATGGATGTGCCAATCATATGGAACCCTATAGGTCCCATGTAGCCTCATCGCGATTGTGGTGCTCATTCTGCATTTTTCACTTGTCCAATGGTACGATCTGGAACTCCTCCTTGGTCTCACTACGCTGCTGTCCTACGTATGGACTCCTCCAAGTCCTTGATTACATGCATCAGTACACACCACCGAATATTTTTACGGTCTGGCAGAATCCTTCTCCATAGCTTGGAACATCTCCAATTTCTTTGGCAATCCAACAATACCTATGCTCAATCCTCGACCAATGAGTCAATTCCACATCAGATTTACAAGGTTTTTCAAAAATTATCGAGGAATCACATGCACATGTATACCAACATAAAAATATGAAGAAGTTGTCGAGTGAACCAAATACTTATCTTGCATAAGTATCTTCTTTTGGTTCCACAGGTGTCCGACTAGACTAATACAGCCATGGCACTTACAACCCTGCCCCACCTAACTCCTGGGTGTGTATTAAAGGGTAGCCAAATTTCTGCAAGCCCCGGATTACATGAAAACATCTTTCAGTCGAGATCTGACAGCTCTGCTTTAGAGCTTAAAACTCCTTCTAGGTCCTCACCAAGCTCGGCGCCTCCTTTCCAGACACCACAACAATTAATTCACATGTCAGATTCATTTATATAAGGTGCAATCTATAACAATATTTTCAAAACCATGGATGCATCATATGCTCATGTATATTTACAGGAATCAACCACAACAGCAGTTGGATAGGTAAACCAAATACTTATCTATGTAACATATCTTAACTGATATTTTGTATCCCTGCATTAGAGCCCAACACCTCTCTGGGTGCTTAATGGAAGCTCTGCTTAAGGATCAACACTTCCTCTCAGTGCTTACCAACACTCTGGCATTATCTATCTAGCATCTCTCGACCAAGATTGTGTAGCTCTACTCCAGAGCCTAACACCTCTTTGGCGAATTAATGGAATCATTAGCTTGAGAACCTAACACCTGCTCCAGTGCTTGCCAAGCTTAGGGAATTCCTTCCCAGATAGAAAAATGAATCAACTCCCTAGTTAGATTTGTTTCTATAAGATGCAACCTTTAACAATATTTTTCAAAAATACAGACCGCATCATATGCATATGAATAATCACAGAAATCAACAAAGATTTTCCAAGTAATCAAATACTTATCTGCGTAGAATCTCTCAACTGAGATCTAGTCAACCCCTCTTCAGAGCCTAACACCTCCTTGGGTGCTTAATGACAGCTCTTGGCTTAAGGGCCTATCACCTCCTCCAAGTGCTTAATAATGCTCAGGTGCTTCCCTTTTGGACATCATAATACCTAGGGGTTATTCTCTTCACGGAGCCCCCACTCTCATGACAGTGCCCTTACGGCATGAATGTGTGCAGAGAGAAGTATAACCAGATGTCTTACACCCTGGGCGTCCCTAGTGATGCATATCGGTGCCTAGCTAGCAGGGGTGGTGAAGCTATGTACTCTAATACATCCCTCCAAAGGATTCATATTTCTCAAACGAATCCTCCTGAGACCCATGTACGTTTGGTACATCTTTTCATCATGTTACCTGCATTACATACAAGTATGCAGTTTATATGAGATGTTATTACAAAAGTAATTGCAATTATAGGTTCTCAAACCTATTCCAGGTTCATCCCTTCGAGAAGTTATGTATCCAATTACATCCTTCGAGGAGCCATGTACAACCAGTACATGTTTTCATCATCTTACTTGCGTTACATATAAGCATGCAGTTCATATGAGATGTCATTATAAAAATTTAATCATAGATTTCAAAATCTATTTCATTCCTGGATAAATGTATAATTATCAAATGATTAACAACATTGATAGACAAATCCAAAATTTGAATTCACAATTCTACCTCCCATAGAAAATAAGATTTTGTAACCATGAGATCATCCTCATAATGTTTGGCTTTGCAAGTGGGGAGTAATCATCCCTGTATTACACATGCTGCCCAAAACCTGGACATTCACATACAACATGTCATCTTGACACCCTTTTAGATTAGCCAAACCGTTAATAATATTTGATTAACAACAAAATTCAAAATCTGAAGTTCAAAATCTATTATGTTCAAAAGTTAGATTTTAGTCATGATATCCTTCTCATAGCACATGGAAGTTTCCTGCCTTGATTTCAGTGGGTACCACTAGAATGATCTGCTATGGTCATTCTACCTGTAGTCTTTAGGAAATACCATTTCCTCACGGGACTACAAGTTCACATGCAAGCTTCCTCGGCCTATACATAGACTCAAATTTACTTGCAAAATACCCTTCAACGAACCTCCTACAGTATCCTGCAAGTCCCACAAAATATTGTAGACATGTTAACTTTCTTGGAGCAGGCCAAATCATCATGGCCTCAAGCTTTTCAGGGTCTACTGATATTCCTTTAACCGAGATAGTGTGCCCCAAATAGTGAATTCCATCTTCGTAGAATTCACAGTTGTTCAACTTTGCATACAACTGATGCTTACTAAGCAAATTTAAAATTAGTCTCAATTGTTCCACATGTTTTTCCTCATACTCTGAATAAGTAAGAATTCCATCAAGGAAAACAAGAACATACTTTCTGTTATCTCCATATTTGTCCCACAAATTTGGATTCCGACAAGCATGAATGTAAAGTCTATTAGCATTTTTTCCCAGTTCATGAATATCCCAATCAGCCTAGTCAGTCCTCCTTATTGTCTCAGCTTCCATCCTGGTCAATTTGTACATTGTGTCTTTCACCTTGTTTTCTAGTTTTGCCCATTATCTTATGTGCCATTTTGTTTTAAATAGTTCTTTTTAAGAGAGGTTATCACATAAAAAATGGATCTTTTGTCTCCTTCCCAAGGACGAAAAAGCCAATGAAAAAGAAGATTATTTTTGTTAAAACTGGAGCAGTTGTGGTTCCGAGATACACTATCTTTTTTAGAGCATGAAGCATTTGACCACCCTATTGCATGTCTTCTGGTTGTTTCTTCCAAAGATGAAAATCCTGTCAATAAATTTGTGGATCTATTCAATGCAGATCAACTTCCCTTTCGTTTAAATGAAGGTGCAATGGATCCAAAGATATTGAAGCATTATGTATTGATACACGATGATGAAGATGGACCTGCAGAAGCAAACAAAATACGGAGAAAGATTAGAAGAAGAATTGAACTCAATGCTGGAGAAATATAAACAGAAATATCCTTGTGAGGGTCACGAAATCATGAATTTTCTTCAGGGTGGATTTCCTTCTGACTGGGAATCTGTTCTACCAAAATTCTCACAATCAGATCCGATAGATGCAACACGTGGATATTCTGAGAAGTGCTTGAATCGAATTGCAAATGTCATACCTAGTCTAACTGGAGGAACTGGTTCAGGAATGGGTTCATATCTATTGGAAGCTTTAAGTGATCGATACAGCAAAAAGTTGGTCCAAAAATACAGTGTTTTTCCAAACCAGATGGAGACAAGTGATGTTGTTATACAGCCTTACAATTCTCTTTTGACTTTCAAGAGACTGACCTTGAATGTTGACTGTGTTGTGGTACTTGACAATACTGCTTTAAATAGAATTGCTGTGGATCGTCTCCACTTACCAAACCCAACATTTGCTCAAAATTCACTTCAAACGACTTTCCAGCATCCTTCAAATTTCCCTCTCTTTTGTTTCCCATTTTGTTGACAACGAATAGCAAAGATCGAATCCTGCAATCTCCAAAGGAGCATGGCATCAGCAAAGAAGGAGTCCTCGAATATTTCGCTACACAGGGGGAGGCTCAAATGCTATGAACAGAATGGTTTGTTGATAACTATTAGACACAGGTTTGGAGATATTGATCTGGTGACAATAAATTCTCAAAACCTGAAAAGCAGTATTATATGGTAGACTTGAAAGAGCCCCTTCTTCCTCCACGGCCTTCAAATGCTGTGGTTCATGAAGTTCCTTGTCGATCAACCATGCCTGGAAGGCCTTTGTTTCAAGGACTAGACCTTTTGGTAGTTAAAAAGAGAGGGTAGGGGACTTGGTCATGGATAAGGATAGATAAAAAAGGGAGTTCTCAAGTTTTGGAGGTTGATAATAATGAAGCGTTGTGACTTGCTAGCTAGGGATCTCCATCTCTTGGATCCATTATTTGTGTATCCTTCAACTATGATGGCCCGAGAGAGAGCAATTGTTGTGAATCTAGAACAGATAAGGTGTATAATCAATAAATCCTGTCAATAAATTTGTGGATCTCTTCAACGCAGATCAACTTCCCTTTCGTTTAAATGAAGGTGCAATGGATCCAAAGATATTGAAGCATTATGTATTGATACACGATGATGAAGATGGACCTGCAGAAGCAAACAAAATACGGAGAAAGATTAGAAGAAGAATTGAACTCAATGCTGGAGAAATATAAGCAGAAATATCCTTGTGAGGGGCACGAATTCATGACTTTTCTGCAGGGTGGATTTCCTTCCGACTAGGAATCTGTTCTGCCAAAATTCTCACAATCAGATCCGATAGATGCAACACGTGGATATTCTGAGAAGTGCTTGAATCAAATTGCAAATGTCATACCTGGTCTAACTGGAGGAACTGGTTCAAGAATGGGTTCATATCTATTGGAAGATTTAAGTGATCGATACAGCAAAAAGTTGGTCCAAAAATACAACGTTTTTCCAAACCAGATGGAGACAAGTGATGTTGTTATACAGCCTTACAATTCGCTTTTGACTTTCAAGAGACTGACCTTGAATGCTGACTGTGTTGTGGTACTTGAAAATACTGCTTTAAATAGAATTGTTGTGGATCATCTCCACTTACCAAACCCAACATTTGCTCAAACTTCACTTCAAACGAATTTCTAGCGTCCTTCAAATTTCCCTCTCTTTTGTTTCCCATTTTGTTGACAACTAATAGCAAAGATCGAATCCTGCAATCTCCAAAGGAGCACAGCATCAGCAAAGAAGGAATCCTCGAAGATTTCGCTACACAGGGGGAGGCTCAAATGCTATGAACAGAATGGTTTATTGATAACCATTAGACACAGGTTTGGATATTGATCTGGTGACAATAAATTCTCAGGACCTGAAAAACAGTATTATATGGTAGACTTGAAAGAGCCCCTTCTTCCTCCATGGCCTTCAAATGGTGTGGTTCGTGAAGTTCCTTGTCGATCAACCGTGCCTGGAAGGCCTTTGTTTCAAGGACTAGACCTTTTGGGAGTTAAAAAGAGAGGGCAGGGGACTCGGTCATGGATAAGGATAGATTAAAAAGGGAGTTCTCAATTTTTGGAGGTTGATAATAATGAAGCGTTGTGACTTTCCAGCTAGGGATCTCCGTCTCTTGGATCCATTATTTGTGTATCCTTCAACTATGCTGGGCCAAGAGAGAGCAATTGTTGTGAATCTAGAACAGATAAGGTGTATAATCACAGCTGATGAGGTACTGCTACTGAATTCTTTGGATAGCTATGTTCTGCAGTATGTGGCAGAATTACAAAGCCGTCTGAATGTTAAAACAGATATGGTTAGCAATCTATGGCATTCTAGAGAACAAGGAAGCTCAAGATTTCCACTAGTGTCGAGTAGACAAGAACTGAGGGCTAATGCCATGTCTGTGAGCGATATTAAGGGTGTGGAGTTCTGAGTTATCAACACAGATTCTCAGGTATTGAAAATGTCACCTGCGAATCCTGAATATCGATTACAGATTGATGAGAAGTCAACTAGAGAACTTGGAGTAAGCGGGAACTCAGAGATTGGTATCTATGCTTTTATTTTCAAAAATCTACAGTGCCCTAATGAGTCGGTTGCATGTGAATGTGGCAGTCCATTGCTACTTGGTATTAAGGAGTTGACAGAGGTGGGAAAAGTACCAAATTCCCCAAAATAATGAGTTGCTTCCACAAAGGCATTATCGAGGCTGAAGACACAGGATCAGTAGTCAAATTTGGAAAGAATACAGGGTATCCAATGAACATGTGGCAACAGGAGGAATTTATTAAAGAAACAAATACATAAATATTGATTCCTCTTCTTGGATTCAGTTACAGAATTTTCAGCTGGCGATTATCTTCAGGATCGATTGTGTGATTTGTAACTATTGTTGAAATATTCGATCCTGAAATTGTGGATCTCAAAAAATTGTTTTGAGAATTCAATTTATCTATAAAATGTAAAAAACTTATATGGAGAGAAGAGAGAGGTCCCAGCTAAAGGCTCAAAAGCAAGGAGAGAGGAGAGAGTTCTTCCTTTCAGGAAGAAGCAGGGGACTGGTTGGCAGTTTTGGGGAGCAATGCTTGATGATTTGTAAGCACATCTATGTAGCATGAACTTTTTGCAGCTTCAAACAAGTTCTGTTTATGAATGAAGTATGATGATGATTTGTTTCTGTAATGCATGAATTGTTTCTCTGGTAATTCTGTTAAGTATATGGTCATTCATATTGCATTACTATAATTCTTATCAAGAGAAACAATTATCTTTATATATTTATACACAGTAACAGTTTCACTTCATGTTTTCAGGATCATAGAATCCTTACTCTTGAATGATGTATTGTATTTTGTGTTATATGGTTTCTACAGTTTGTCTTGCAGCCGTCATTGATTTACCAGCCTATCACATGCTTTGATCTTCTTATGAACACCTGTATTTACCCATCTGTGATATATATCAGCCCTGTTCATTGTAAATTGTGTGATGTTTTGATTTCATTCCTAAACTTTTAAAACTGTACAAACAAGTAATACTAACGTAGTGCCTTCTAGTACTGTGAAGTTCTATTAGCCCTGGTTTGATACCAGCTTGTATTTTTAATTTGATTGCATTTTATTTTTACATTTCCAAACAAATATTTCCTTAAGCTTGAATCCCGTAGTCTAGGTTCAACTTTAGGGATAACACTTTCCCAAGTATCTACTGAAAATATTATTCCTGATGCATATAAACGTAGCTGGTTCATTTGTGAACCCAAATGGTACCACTATGAACTCATAAGATTCATACCTTGCTTTGAAGGTTGCCTTATGAACATCTTCTTTCTTGATCCTTACCTGCTGGTCATGAGACCTTAAGTCAATATTGGAAAACACCTTTGTTCCTCTCATTTGATCAAAGAGGTCATCAATTCTAAGCAAAGGGTACTTTTCCTTCACAGTGACTTTCATCAACTGCCCATAATCAATACACAAATAGAATGTACTATCTTTCTTTTCCACAAACAGAAATGGCGTTCCCCAAGGAGACACACTTGGTTCGAGGTACTTCTTTTCCAACAAATTTTGTAGTTGCATGTTCATCTCTAGCATTTCTAGTTTGGTCATCCTATAGGATGTCTAGGACACTGGTGCCACTCCGGGAACAAGCTCAAAGGTCAAATTAATGTCACTCCTTGGAGGAAGCCTTGGAACTTCATCAGGAAGAACATTCCTGAATTCTTGTAGCATATGAAAGCCCTCCAACCTAGGAGTATCATACTATGATGCCTCCAAAACATGAGCTGCATACATCCTGCAACCTTTCCTGTAGAACTTCTGCAGCTGCATTGCTGAATACTTCCTTCCAGAGATCACTTTTGGAATTCCTTTCACCACCCTTAGGTTTCCTTCTTCATCAAAGAACTCAAAAGTCTTGTTGTAAAAATCAAGCTTTGCTTTATGTGCTTCCAACCAATCCATTCCAATGAGGACATCATATGATCCAAGTGGTAGAACATTTAGATCTGCATAGGTGAGTAACCCATCCATCAACAATGGGCATTTCATTACCACCTCACTGACATCCTTCTGGATTCCAGTGGCTAGTTGGACTAACCATGATATTTTATGTCTTTATTTCTTCAAAGTGCACATCTCAATAAATCCAAAGGTGATATAGCTGTGAGTCAATCCCGGGTCGATCAAAATAGAAACCATCTATTCAACAATCTCACCCTCAACTTCCACCACAGTTGAGTTATGACCTTCCTAGTGGTCTTCTAACACTGCACAAATTTTAGGAATAACCCCTACTTCTTGACCCATAGTTTCTGCTTCTTGGGTGCTAGGGACTTGACCCTCCCTCTTATTCTCAAGTGTACAATACCTATGCATATGGGGTCCTTCGCATCCCCAACATTTGATGGGTTCCTTTGTCTTTTTCCTCAAAACTCTGGTCGGATCAATCACATCTTGTGATAGATTCCTTTACTACTTCAGGAGGTGGGAAGGTTTAAAACCTTTCTTCCTTAGGTTAAGCTTCTCATTCCTCTCGTGGGAACTTCTCATGCTCCCTTCTACCTCTTCCAACTGATGCCTAGAGTTTAACTGCCTTTGGAGACCTGCCAAACTCTGTAGCATGGCCGTAGTTAACTGGTTTTGCTCTACCAGAGCCTTGACTAGCCTCTTATTTTCTTCTTTACAATCTTGTATATCTGCCCTTAGGTTCCTTATGGTAGCTAAAACACCTGGGGAACTCTCCTGTTCCCACTTCTTAACAACTTCAGCTCCATAACCTTGGATATTGTAAGCTGGCCCTACACACCCTTCCCCATGTGGACAAATTCGGCACAAATGGGGTCCTCCACATCTCCAGCATTTGAGTGGCTTTGTGCCCTCTTGTGGATTTCTTAGCTTTTCCCCCATAGCATCTTTCCCTTATCCAGAGGGATCCTATGCATCATCCATGCTGTTAATATTCTTGGCACTAACCTTCTTTGACCCTCTTGCTCAAACCAAGATTAACTTTTCAATCTGCACTATGACTCTGCAAAATGTGTTAACAACATTTGTTAGTCAATCTCAGAATTTCAAACAATTACTTACCAATTGCTTCTTGTAGGAATGAATGATCAATTCGCCTTTCATTGAGTGGGTTAAGTGTAGCAATTATGCTAATTAGCACTCCTTCTTGTTGTAGTTTTCCTTTTTGCAACAATGATTGCCTTAGGGGACAAAGGGGGTCAAGGGGTCTTGCCCCCTTGTGGTGCGCCACTGCAGGACAGGTCGAGGGCAGCACCCTCATTTTTTTTTTGTAAATATTTGAATTTTGTTCAATCTGGCGCATAAGATCGCTTCCATTTTTTGCCTCTTCAGCACCTATAATTCCACTGAAAATATGCTTTTCCCACTGAAAAAACTCAGATTTTGTTTTCCTCTGATCGGATCCCTTCCCAACTAGTCATCCGATGTATCAGATCATCAGTTGACAATGCTTTCGATGCCTTATTGGGTGCGTCTTCATCTGTCTTTCGATTCCATATTGGGTCCATATTCATGTGTCATCCAATGTACATCGGATCAATCTGCCTCTGTCTTTTGATGTTTCAGCTCGATCTTTCTCTATCTTCCGACACATCGATTGATCAATCTTCTATTGTTTTTCGACACCTCGGCAGGTCGATCTTCATTTCCCTTCCGACGCTTTGGATTGATCTTCCACTACCATTCGATCTTCGACTCGATCTTTATTTGTCTTTCGATGCACATCAGAAAACTTCTTCCGTGATACATTGGAAAACTTTTTCTGATATTTCCTATACTTAGAAAAAATTCTGAATTTTTCTCTCTTCTCCTCTCCTTTTTTCCACCATGTTGTCTCCCTTCCAGGGAGCCTTGTTGACACCTCGGCTCCATCTGGTCAAGACCTCTGACTTCTCTCAGCCGAGACTTTCAATATTTTTTTTTGAACTTAGGAAATTTTCAAAATTCTCTTTGCTTGGTTTCTTTACCGAATGGGATCAGCTTAAGTCCTTCGACGTATCGATGGGCTTCTGGCTAATCCATCTGATGTATCGGATGGACTTCAGCCTAAGTCATCCAATGTATTGGATGGAATTTAGCCTAAGTCATCTGATATTTCCTATACTTAGAAATTTTTCTAAAATTTTGAAATTCTCCTTGATTTCCACATTTTGCCTTTGTTGGCCAGAGGGTAACCTTGCTTCTGTCACTACTTCTTCATGGCCCATTGAGGCCGATGCTGCAACATGAGCTCTGATACCACACTATAATGTCCCCAACCCTCCGACCGATGAAGAGGATGCTACCATACCATTACCTATCCGGGCAACTACCCCCATGAACATATACATGAAGCTGAAATGCTTTGAAACTTAAAAAACATACATAGATGTATAAGATACAAAATCTACAGCGGAAGCATACACATTCAAGCATTAACATGTTCCTGACAATTTACAAAGAAAATACAATTGTAGAGTTAAATACAAGAATACTTATCTTGATAAGAAGCTTCCCTGCAACTAGCTTTGTCGCTGCAATGTTCCACCCAACCATAGGCCAGTGTGCTCCTTACTCTCTCAGCATCACTGCCACCCCCGAGCTGGGCATGATTTCCACAGGAAACTAGGGGATACAGACTTACACACATCAAGGCCAAACACCTATTTTCAAGCCAATAACCACATCTAAACACAGTCAATCCACTAACATGTGGATTCTTGGAATTACTCAGACAAGACAACATAGGAATTCTCCACACAGCACAATATAGCTCTAGACCAAAGCACAAATGCATACACAACAAAATACAAAATTATGGGTCGAGGAAAAATAGTTCAGCAACAAAATCAATTGCCAAGGTGGGTGAAACAACCCACCAACAGCAATTTGTATCCCAGGGATGTTTTGGCCCTAACGTGGCCAAAAACGAATATCAAGAAAACCCAAGATAACGTGGGAGTCTTCCTCAGTCCACTGGGCATTACCAAAATGAATCCCATCTTGGAAGATGATGGGAAAATGCAGCAAAAATCATGGGGGAAGAGACCCAGCCACAGATCATTACAAAAACAAAATCCACATCCTGAGGAAAAGGAATAAATGACTTCCCATGTGAGGGACAACACACACAACAAACCCAACAACGTGGCTACCACACACAGGAATTTCTAGCCGTTAGAGAGAAAGCTCCAATCATGGATGAATGATGGTGAGAAGAATGCCCATGAGCCCAAAATCATGAAGGTGAGAACACACACAGGCCAAAAATGTGAAGGTAAAACAACCCCCAATCTTCCACTGTGTGAGGAGAAGAAGAATTTGGATGTATGCCCAAATGGGCATGCATTTTGGGTGTTAACTTGCCCCAAAAGTCAAAAACGTTTTTCCCAAGAAATGGGTTTTTCCCAAATTCGAATTTCTGACTTCCATACCTTTCCCATCCCATGCAATAAATACTTCAACCAATTTCTGGTAGAATTAAATGATTGGTTGAATGAGACAAGAAAGGTGGTTGACAGTTTGATGGGTTCTTTCATTGGCATTTGGCTTTTCCCCATTGGCCCCAAAGGTTAAATACCCCCCCCTTTTCCTTAGGAAATCATGCTCCCATCTCTTTTAATGTTGCATTGACATAGCTAGTTGTGGGTATTTAATTAAATTGCATATTTACATGATGTCCAAAATTATAATGTGCGGCTAGCACAAAATACCATTGGCATCGATTTTAATCGCCGAAACATAAAATGATAAATAAATGGTGGGGATTTTTCCTTTAGCTCCACACCATGACTAATTACAATATTTACATCATATATATTTAATGCAAACTGAGTAAAAAACCGGTGTGTTACACAATGGAATGGAAACTTGACACTGAGAGTGTGGGAAACTACTCCAAACTATCATTCAACCTCCAAAGAATCTAAAGATACATCAAAATGATAGAAAAATAGAGGCTCTAAATGTTTATATGTTGTATAGAATTACTAATATACCTCGGAATTCAAATGTGAAGACATTTGAGAGAACAATGTGTTTTGGAGATCAAGTCCAAGAGCTTGTTGATGGTCCAATTTTTTGAATTTTGTACCAATGGTGATAAGATCAGAAACAAATGAAGCTGGATGATTTTGTAGCATTAAATCAGCTCCAAAAAAGTGGAACATGTGTCCCATATGTGCCATAGTGTTGGAATATTCATGATCTTCTCCTTCTTTAGTGAAACTTTGAGAATTGGTGCAAGCAATCATGTAGAAAACCTCAAGAAGCATGGGATCAATTCAAGCATTTGAATTTACTCCAAAATATGATATATCCTCATATATTTCCATTATATCATCATCTTTCACACCAAAAAATTCATTGGAAGTAGAGGAATTGAATTCCTCTTCAAATTCTGGACACAATAACTAGCTTCATTTGCTCAGAATTTGAGATAGAAGATTTGTAGGAGAGTGATGACTAAATAAATAGTTATTCAACACTTGCATCTCCATTAGTCACTTCTTATTCATTATCAGCATCATAGGAACAAGTTAAATTGGATTTATTTTGTTCTTCCAATGCAACAGACAAATATTTCTCTTCAATATGTACTTCTTCAGAGGAAGAATTCGAATCAAGGAGAATTCTAGTAATAGGAACTAACTGTGTTGACAACTTTTCTGCAATTTCTAATTCTTCATGGACAACTTATTCAGAGAATATTCAAGCCAAGACAATAGTGATATCTATGAGAAAATATAAGGAGTTTTCTCTGATAGGATCACTCTCCAAATGGCTTATCACTTCCTCATAATCTTGTTATCCAATTTTTTCTCTAGATTGCTCCAAAGCTCACTTGGGAGATTATTTGTATCAATGAGGTAGTGCGTGCATGGAGGAATAGACAAACACATAATTCGAAAGGATTTAAAACTGTTAGTAAAAAATGCATCTTTCTCTTCAAATGATTATGGGTCTGTATGAATTCTAATAGACATATCAAAGAGATCCAACCTCTTCAAATGCTATGATATCGTCAATTTCCAAATATAATAGTTTGAAGAATATTGAAGAGGAATTGAATTTGAATCCATGAAGTTGTAAATGCATAAAAATATGCAAAAAAAATTACTTAGGAGGAAATTCAATGCTACATATCTTTGATACCATGCGAGAATTTGTAACAGCCTAAATCTAGTTCACTGAAGAAACCTCACAATTAGTTTTGCAAGAATGTAGAGAAGGAATAAAATTTGAGCAATACACATGAGAAAAAGAAACCCCTTTGTGATATTATTGAGAAATGATAGTACAATAAATAATATATCTTTGATAGATAATTACAATGCAGGAAAGGAAATTCAAGTTTCTCACAAAAGTAGGTTTACTAAAGATGCAAAAAAACCAATAGTGGCAACGTCATATTTCCAACTCAGTCAAGGAATTCACGAATTAGCTAAATCACATACGAAAGCTAATAAGTGATGAAAAATAATATCATGGATTTTGGAGAGAAAAATACGGAGGATGTGCTAGCCAAAAAGTAGACAGGTTTCCAAGTCCATAAAGGCGCCATGCTTTATCCTTATCCACTAAAATTAGAAAAAAGAAGGAAAAGCTATGCAAAAGCAGAAAGTGTGCTCTTACCGTTTTGGACTATCATAAAAGCAGGAATAATCTATCTAAGGTATCTCAAGTGGATAATGATGACAAGTTGGGAGCCTAAAAGGAAACATGGGGTTAACAACCTATTCTAACACCTAGGAACATATAAAAATTAATAATGACGTATATCCTAAGTCTATATGGGTTTTTGATATTCTGTCACAAAAGAAGATAGCCTGATTGCATAGGTGTCACTCGAGTTCAAATGTAAAGGAGTTAAAAATACTTCCAACGAACATCATCCTTTCCAAATCTGGAGATAGCCATGCAAATGCACATCCCATAGAAAATTTCTCGAGTGTAAGAATGTTGAGGTGATGAATGTACAAATTTCATTTCTTCATCTTACAAATCCATTACACAAAATATTCCACATAAATGTTAAAGTAAAGCCCCATATATAGAGCGTTAAGGAAAAGATCTCATACTCAAACATCAAATCCCAAGGAATAATGCTAAATGTTTGAATGTGCAAGTCTCATGGAAATACGTAGCTTCCAAGTGTTCAATGTTGCAGAACTGACACGTTTTCTTTTAGAAGTGCTCACAAGGTTCATTAAGCACATGAAATACTTGAAAATCCTCATGCGTCTCTTCTTTTCTTTTGGGAATTTCTTCAACTCCAAGTTAGAGAGAGAAGGAACAATAGATCGAGGATTTTTTCCCAAACGAAAATTTAGCATTTGATGACTACATGTGGAAGATTATCATAAAGTACAGATTTTTAGGCACAAAATCAAGCACTTCCATATTTAAAAGAAAAAAACCGGTATCAAGATTAGCTTCATATTTCCTGGATACCAATTAAATCATCTCCAGATTGAAGATATGATCATGTAAATGTTAGTTTTTCATCATATAAGCTAGCATTATGATCTTAGTATCTTTTCACTAAGAGAATAACAAGCACATCAGAAGAGACAAGAGACACAAAGAATTTTCCTCAGAGAAACCATAAAGGAGAAAACCCTGCAACTTCCTTAGAGATAGAATCAGCACAAAATGGTAAGACCCCAAAATAGTAAGATGCACTCCCGACAGCAGCAGTCTCTCTCTCTCTCACAGAGAGAGCTTCTCCTCTCTCACTCATGTGCCCTCAATGAGTGAGTGTGTTTGTTGCAAGTGAGATAAATAGAGAGGCTCACTCTCTATTTATACTCTTCCGTTCACTTGAAGTGCACTCCAACATCTTGGCCTCACTTAACAATTACTTACTATAGCAGACATCTCTTGGAGTGTCTAATAACCCTAGTGCCCCACCACTTGTGGGGATTTTACCTCCTCCAACTAATAGGAGGGTAACACGATGGTGGGGACTATTTCCCTAACTTACAATAACTCACTTAGGGTCGACTTCAATGGTATAGTCTAATAACCCAAGGGCCCCACAACTATGGGGACTTTAACCCTTTACCAATAGGAGGGTTACCCACAATGACTTGACATGACTTTCTCATTATAGAAACTTCCTGGAATAAACATCAGGGTATGACATGACTCAAATACATTACAATACATCCTGGAATAAACAACGGGTTACAATACATAAGAAATGCGGATGAATACATTCTGAAGTTACAATTACATCAACACTCCCTCTTAAATAGGAAGGTATTCTCTCGACACAATTTATTAGCACAAGTCTTCTTCTTTGTATCATCTGAATCATCGTCAACTTCTCATCATATTCATCTTTAAGTCATCTTTCATCTGGATCTGGATCATCTCTCGATCTAGATCATCGTCACTGGATCATACTTGATCTAGAACATCGTCACTGGATCATACTCAATCTGGAACATCATCACTGGATCATACTTGATTTGGAACATCATCACTGGATCATACTCGATCTGGAACATCGTCACTGGATCACACTCGATATGGAACATCACTGCTAGATCTAGATCATCACTCGATCTGGATCATCATCACTAGATCTGGATCATCTCTTGATCTGGATCAATATCACTGGACTGGATCTGGATCATCACTCAATATAGATCATCACTGCTAGATCTGGATCATCACTCGATCTGGATCTCTCAGAGTCATCATAACTAGATCTGGATCATAGCTCGATCCAGATCTCCTCTGGTCATCATCATGTGTGTGCTATCTTGTCATAGGAAGTTCTACAGAGCCAGCTGGTTGTAGGCCTAGCCATCAGGTAGGTCTTCTCCCAACACTTACATCTGACCTACTCGTCAGAAAGGCATGCCCATCACTCACATATGATCATGTAGAAACCTACAATCACATCAGAAAGGCCCAACACTCACATTCACCAGCATGACAGTACATCACTATCATCTGTGAAAAGGCTCCCGCAGTTATATCTGACCTGGAAGGAAACAAGTCCTCCACCCTCTCCACAAGGGCTTGCACTCACATCTAACCTAGAAGGAACTAAATCCTCCACCCTCACCAGAAAGGCCCCCAGTCCCATACTGAGCTACCTGGTAACTGACTAGATGCCTCCACTCTCCCGGAGAGTGGCAGTAGCCCTTACATCTGTCCTACTCGACAGAATGGCCAGCACTCACATCTGACATGGGAGGAACCTAATACTTTAGCCATGACAGAATGGCTCTCCCCTTACATCTGACCTGCTTGTCAGAATGGTGGTATCCCTTACATCTGTCCTACTCGACGGAATGGCCAGCACTCACATCTGACATGGGAGGAACCTAATCCTTTAGCCATGACAGAATGGCTCTGCCCTTACATCCGACCTACTCGTCAGAATGGTAGTATCCCTTACATCTATCCTACTCGATAGAATGGCCAACACTCACATCTGTCATGGGAGGAACTTAATCCTTTAGCCATGAACAGAATGGCTCAGCCCTTATATCTGACCTGCTCGTCAAAATGGCTATGGGACTCATCACTTTCCCTTGGAGGAAACCTCTATCTGGAGAACACCAAGCTTTTCCCTGAAGTACTCGAACTTCACCCTAGCCAATGGCTTCATTAACACATCAGCTATCTGTTCCTCCGTCGCAACATACTGGAGCTTCACTGCTCCCCTCTGCACCATATCCCTGATATAGTAATACTTGATCTTGATGTGCTTCGACTTGTCATGGAACAATGGATTCTCTGACAACTTCACGCAACTCTGGTTATCACTGTGTATACAAGTAGCATCCATCTGGAGATCAAATAAATCAGATAGTATCTTCCTCATCCATACTGCCTCACAACTAGCTAAATAGGCTGCGACATATTTTGCTTCAGCTGTACTTAGTACCACATAGGACTACTTCCTACTAAACCAATAGATCACACATGATCCCATACTAAAGCAACACCCCGAAGTGCTCTTCCTATCGATGGCACTTCCTGCCCAATCTGAATCAACATAACCCTCCAGGTTAATATTCTGATTCGCATCATACTTGAGCCCATAATCAACTATACCCCTGCATGCTTTGCAACTATCAGGTGAACATGTCTCAATGTTCTTGATGTATATGTAACTTCAGAATGTATTCTTCTATGTATCTTATGTATTGTAACCCGATGTTTATTTTGGGATGTTTCTATTATGTATTTGAGTCATGTGATCATGCCCCGCTGTTCCGATCGAGAGGATTAATAATGTAATCAAGTCATATCAAGTCATTAGGTAAGTCCCCACAGTTTCGGGGCACTTGAGTTATTATACACTAATTAAGGTGTAGGCTCGAGTAAGTAATTGTTAGTTGGGCCGACATGATTGAGTGCACTTCAAGTCAACGGAAGAATATAAATAGAGAGTGAGAGACTCTCTATTTATCACTTGTGAAATACATCACTTGCTCTCTCAAGTATGGCGCACTTTTGAAGAAGGAAATTTTGGGCCTAAACAAAAGACAGAAGACTACTGCTATTTTGGGAGATCTCTTACTGTTTTGGTGTTGATTCTATCTTAGAGGAAT
>LPNX010353697.1:241631-284965 GCA_001517045.1 Pseudotsuga menziesii | reverse complement strand
TGGTGTGGCAGACAAGGCGTGCATGATTCGAAGCTGTTCGAACAAGTGCCGCTGCTGTTGGAACATGTGCCACTGCTGCTGGTGCATGGTGAAGGCGTTGGCTCTGGTTCTTCGCAGATGCTCTTCCAACAAAGCCTGTCTCATGGAGAAGGTGGCGTTGGTTATACTTGGATTCACATTTCTCAGATGCCGACTTCTGGTCATCATCCTCTGCGCTGCATTTCTATTCCGTGGCTGCCCTGAAGGCCTCTTCTTGTTGTTGTTAATGTTCAGGCATTCCATTTGCTCTTCTAATTCTACTGCGACGGTGGAAGATGCTCCCTCCTCCATTTGCTCTTTTAATTCTACTGCGACTGTGGAAGATGCTCCCTCCTCCATTGAACCGGCCAGATGTAAAGATGATCCCTCCATTGAACCCAGATGCAAAGATGACAGTCCCTCCTCCATTGAAGAGACCAGATGCAAAGATGCTCCCTCCTCCATTGAACCGGCCAGATGTAAAGATGAACCCTCCATTGAACCCGGATGCAAAGGTGACAGTCCCTCGTCCATTGAATAGGCCAGAGGCAAAGATAGTCCCTCCTCTATTGAACACGCCAGATGCAAAGATGGTTCCTCCTCCAATGAACCAGCCAGATTATGCAAATATGTCGATGATGTCTGTCCAGATTCCACAGATTGATTGATT
This sequence comes from Pseudotsuga menziesii, assembly GCA_001517045.1. NCBI lineage: Eukaryota > Viridiplantae > Streptophyta > Pinopsida > Pinales > Pinaceae > Pseudotsuga > Pseudotsuga menziesii. Next base: position 284,277 of record LPNX010353697.1, on the reverse strand, counting down.
TCCCATCTTATCACTTCTTCTGCTTGAGACGTAATACAATTCTTCTCTCTATTTGCTCCGCTTGCAGTCCAATTTGCTTAGCCATGCCTTAAATATATATCTTTAACGCTATCGCCAGAGTAACCGTGGAGTGAGGTCCGGTTAGCTTAATCCACAAAGGAAGGTACAAATTAGTTGGATTTTATTATTAGATAACAAATAACTGTTCTAACCATAATATTTGACCTGAATTTTGAGTAAATCTTTTTAGTCATGGCAAAGGTTTTTTTTTAATGAAACTTTTTCCTTAGGGTTTAGCTCATTTTAAACTATCAATCCTAACTTCCACAAAGGAAGGTATAAATTAGTTGGATTTTATTATTATTTGTTATGTACAAGGAAGGTATAAATTAGTTGGATTTTATTATTATTTTTTTTATGTACAAGGAAGGTATAAATTAGTTGGATTTTATTATTATTATTACATAACAAATAATGTTTAACGATCATATTTGACCCAATTGAATTTTGAGTAAATCTTTTTAAACTATCAATCCTAACTTCCACAAAGAAAAGTATAAATTAGTTGGATTTTATTATTATTATTACATAACAATTAATGTTCTAACGATCATATTTGACCCAAATTGAATTTTGAGTAAATCTTTTTAGTCATGGCAAAGATTTTTAATGGCAAAGATTTTTAATGAAACTTTCTCCTTGGGGTTTTAGCCCATTTTAAAATGACCATCAATCCTAATTTCCTTGAGTTGCTGATTCCTGTCAAAAAGTGTTGAGTGTTTCCTTTTTCGAAAAGACTCCAAACAAAATGACCATCTTAATATTTATTGATATTTTTTAATTATTAAATTAATAAACTAATACTGAAACTTGACTAAATTAAAATGCTTAAAGTGATTGGTTACAAATTGTCATTAGATTTTAGTTTCGAATTTTTAATAAAAACTAATTTTGTGGGGTAATGGTTACCTCCCTCATAAGGGGGTTTATCCTTCTTGCTGAAGATATGCGAAGACCTAAGCCCACCACCATTTTCAGTAAGTCTACTTTATAGGGGCAATTCATGGGTAATATATATATAGTTGTAGGCTTTCCACCTATATATTATTTGTATGCATCACGAAAACAAACCACCATCCCTAACTTATCTTTTATATATTTGAAGGTGTAAAAGTCAAACTCACTTACTAACTAACTAACTAACTAACGGGAAGTGATAAGGCCACCAATGCCAAAACTTTAAAAAAAAAATTGGGTTTATCAACTTATTAACTTACTCCCATAAAAATTGGGTTAAGTTTATCCACTTATTAACTTACTCCGATAAAAATTATTTTTTATCAAAATTTTCAATAGCCTTCAAATACTAAAAGTCATTTATACTTTAAGAACCAAAAGATGTTTCAAAATGCTTTGGGTTAGGGGGCATACTTCCCTCAACCATACCAAATACAATTATCACATAGCCAAATGTGTGTTATATAATTGAGAAGATCTCTAATATGGTCGAGTAAGTCAAACCTAACTAAATAAAGAACTAGAATCCATAAGGACTTATAAATAGAGGGTTTCAAGTAGTCATTAAGTAGAGTTTATCTTCAAAACACCTCTTAATAGAATATTTTATAAATGTTTTTTTAAGCAATCAAAATGGCCAAAATTGTATACTTTTTATTTCCATATTATCCATCTAAATACTAATAATAATAAAAATAAAAATATGATTTTAAGGCCAATGTGTATGAGACCATTTGTTTGTGGGATAAGGGACCCTCAAACAAAATTATTGTTTATTGTTTGAGGTTTCAATTTATTGATGTGAATTTTCACTATGGACCATCCATTTTAGTTTGGTCAAAGTTTGGAAAAATGAGCAAATCCATGTGGAACTTTAAATCTCATTAGAAAAAAAAACTTTGTAACACTAGCCTTTAAATTTAATTATTCTGAAGGACTTGTAAATGACAGTAACTTTTCTTGTTATGTTTATGACCTTCATGAAATAAAAGAACAATGTCAATAGATATTTCTATTTAATACTTTTAATAGAATTTGTGTACTTTTAGGAGCCTTGCTCTGACTTGAGAGAACTCTCACATAAGGTTAATAAATGAATTTTTACTCATTCCTAAGGGAACAAGTGGTCAAATGGGGAACATGTAGTTACTATCCAAGAAAGATCATAGGAAAATATAAAAAACATGCATAGGGCGAGAAAACCCCAACCCTTAAGAAATGAGAGCTTCCAGGATAGGTTGGAAATTGAGCTTCTAGGCTTTGTTGGAAATTAGGCTTCTAGGATCTGTGTTAAGTCTGAGCTTCCAGGCTTGTGTTAAGTAAGAGATTCCAAGCTTTGTGATAAATGTGAGCTATAAGGCTTAGGGAAATTCTAGAGATACTTGGCTCTATAGAGATTGAGCTACGAGGCTCTAGCGGTAACATTCCCTAGTTTATTTGGTGTAACTCGAACATGTGCCTCAATTAGGCCATGTCGGTTTTAGAGATACTAGGCTCTATAGATATTGAGTTATGAGGCTCTAGCGGTAACATTCCCTAGTTTATTTGGTGGAACTGGAACATGTGCCCCAATGAGGCCAAGTCAACCCAATGGTGCTAGTGACTAAAAATAGACTTGATGGACTCCCAATTTAGATATCACTCTCATTTAGACATATGACCAAATTGGATAAGGGAGGATTAATAATCCTAATAGGAAGGGTACTAACTTGTTGGATTTTTTTAATTATTATTTTTGGTTATTTCTAGGTAACAAATAACTATTTCAACCATCATATTTCACCTAAATTGAACTTTTAGTAAATGTTTTAAAATAAATTGTCTAAAACCACAACATGTTGCACTTTTCGAGTTCCTTTTCCTTGGAAGAAATCTATAAAAAATTCTAGGTGGGGTGAGAGTTCCAAGGGTATAATGGCAGAGTTCTTCTATGGAACTTTTCCCGTGGGGTTTGGGTTTTATCCCATTTTAAAACGACCATCAATTAGAACTTCGTTGAATTTCCAGTATCTTGTTTGAAAGGTGCGAAGTGATGCATTTTTAGAGAATGCCATTTTTTAATATGTAGTCTTATTAAAATATTAACAAACATTTAGTTAATCATCATTAATTTTAAGTTTAGAGCTATAAACTGAATTGATATATAAAAATATTTGTTTTGTTTGTGAGACATGGACCCCAAATTTTTTTATTAAAAGTAATCAAATTTTACCACCCTAATTTGAAGTATATTATTGATATTTATTTATATTTTTTTAATTATTAAATATAATAAACTTAATAATTAACTTTGACTACATTAAAATGCTTGGTGATTGGTTACAAATTTGTTTTGAGGTTTTAGTTTCAATTGATTTATAGAAACGTTTTTTTTGTTTTTTCTCAAAGTTTCAAAAAAAATAGTAAATGAACATGTAATTTTATTTAACTAGAAAAAATAAAAATAAAGTTGGGTTTGCACTTATTAACTTACTCCCTTAAAAATAGGGTTCGTCCAGTCATTAAATTATTCCCAATTTTTCATCAAAAATTTCAATAGCCTTGAAATACTAAAAGTCATTTCTACTTTAAAAACCAAAGGATGTTTCAAATATTTGGGTTTGTGGGCATGCTTCCCTTAACCTTACCAAGTATAATTATCACATAGCCAAATGTGTGTTGTATAGTTGAGAAGACTTGTGATATGGTTCAATAAGACAAACCTAACTAAATAAAAAAGAAGAATGGATACAAACTCATAAATAGAGGGTTTTAGCTAGTCATTGGGCAAAGTTGATCTAGAAAACACCACTTAGTAAAATACTTTATTACGGTTTTTTGAAGTAATCAAAAAGTCCAAAATTGTGTAGCTTTGATTTCCATATCATCTGTCTAAATTATATTATTGATATTTAATAATAATAGTAATAGTAGTAATACTAATCTAATTTTAAGGCCACAATGTATGAGACCCCTTGGTTTTTTGCAAGTTGTACGAGACCCTTATTTGTGGAATAAGGGGCCCTGAACAAAATTATTGTTTGAGGTTTTAGTTTCATTGATTAATGGGAACTTTGACAATGGACCATTGATCTTAGTTTTGGTCAAAGTTTTGAAAAAAGAGTAAATCAATGTGGAACTTTATAACATTAGAAAAAATAAACTTGGAAAAGAATTTGAGTTTGTCCGCCTATTAACTTACTCCCATAGATTTCCATTTTCATCCAAAATTTCAATAGCCTTGAACACTAAAAGGCATTGCTATTTTAAGAACCAAACATTGTTTTATGAGTATGATTGCCTCAACATTACCAAATACAATTACCACATAACCAAATGTGTGTTTTATAGATGAGAAGACTTATGATATGGTTGAGTAGACAACATTAACTAAATAAAGAATGGATACCAAAAAATGGTAAATGAACAACATAAGGTTTGGAGACGTCTAAAAATTCGACAATTTGGACTAAATAGTCATTTTTTGACAGAATCCATTGTTTTTATTTATTTATTTTGCAAAATCATAAATTAACTATGTTTTAATTGTGATTTTGATGGTAGAAATCGTTTCAACACCCTTACAAACCCCCAAGGCACCCAAAATTCTAGAAGTTGACAGTTATAACCTATATTTTGAAAATTAATGACCGTATTTTTTCAGATAATGCTCGAAAAAATATCCTATTCTAACCCAAACCATAGAATATATTCTTAGACTACCTGGGTCACATGCCCCAAATTGTAAAAAGAAATTATGTTTGAAGAAACATTATGTTATATTTTATGATAAAGTTTGTAATTAATGACCAAGTGGGGTTAAGGATAATTGAATGTAATTGTTGAATATTTTATTAATTAATAAATGAAAGATGAGACAACGGATTAAGGAGGCTATTAAATGAGTGTTTTACTGGTCACTTGGTGGAGTAGGATGGTTTGAGAGCAGATTGACACTTGGAAGCATCCTCAAACTACTTCTAGCTGTTGGAGGAGGCAACTTCCCTATTTTTGTGGTTATGTTCCCAAAGAAAGTGGAAAAAGAGTAGGTGGCTCGTTAAGTGAAAACTAACCCAAAAGACCTAGGCATGCTAACAAAACTTCCCATTGAAGACAACTGAGGCTACTCATTCTTCACTTGTGAAAGTTATGAGTGAATTTAGTGCATAAGGAAATTCGATGGAGGGGACTAGTAGAAGTTTCTTTTGAGTGAAAAGTGTTGAAGCTCTGAACTAGTGCAGCTATTTGAAGTTGAGTTCATACTGCAGCAAGAAGAATAGATTTACTACTGATTACTTAGTAGAGTTGTAGAGGATTACTAAACTACATCTCTCACCCAGTAATTCTACCATGAGGACCAAAAGACAAGCTCGAGGGTCCTGAGATTTTCATTTCAGCTATCTCCAGGAGTTGTGTTATATAATTGAGAAGATCTCTAATATTGTTGAGTAAGTTAAATCTAACTAAATAAATAAGTAGAATCCATACATACTTATAAATAGAGGGTTTCAGGTAGTCATTATGAAGAGTTTATCTTGAAAACACCTCTTAGTAGAATATTTTATTAATATTTTTTTAAGCAATCAAAATGGCCAAAATTGTATACTTTTTATTTGCATATTATCCATCTAAATAATAATAATAATAATAATAATAATAATAATAATAATATGATTTTAAGGCCAATGTGTATGAGACCATTTGTTTGTGGGATAAGGGACCCTGAACAAAAATATTGTTTGAGGTTTCAGTTTATTGATGTGAATTTTCACTATGGACCATTGATTTTAGTTTAGTCAAAGTTTGGAAAAATGAGTAAATCCATGTGGAACATTAAATCTCATTAGGAAAAAAAAAATTGTAACAGTGGCCTTTAAATTTAACTATTGTGAAGGACTTGTAAATGACAGTAACTTTTCTTGTTAAGTTTATTACCTTAATGAAATAAAACAACAATGTCAATAGATAGTTATTTAATACTTTTAATTGAATTTATGTACTTTTAGGAGCCTTGCTCTGAATTGACAGAACTCTCACATAAGGTTAATAGATGAAATTTTACTCATTCCTAAGGGAAAAATTGGCCAAATGGGGAACATGTAGTCACTAGCCAAGAAAGGTGATAGGAAAATATAAAAAACATGCATAGGGCAGGAAAACCCCAACCCTTAAGAAATGAGAGCTTCAAGGCTCTGTTGGAAATTGAGCTTCTAGGATTTGTTGGAAATTGAGCTTCTAGGATCTGTGTTAAGTGTGATCTTCCAGGATTGTTTTAAGTAAGATATTCCAAGCTTTGTGATAAATGTGAACTATCACGCTCAAGGAAATTTTAGAGCTACTAGGCTCTATAGAGATTGAGCTATGAGGCTCTAGCGGTAACATTCCCTTGTTTATTTGGTGGCACTTGAAGAGAAAGGTTCAACTTGTTTAATTTTAGTTTTGGGAAAGGTTTTGGATCCTTGTATGCCATTATTGACTTCGAGAACCTAAGGCAAGGTTGATTAAGGCTGCTCATTACCCATTACCACTACTATTTATAGATAAGTTTTATTGATTGATTATGTTTACAGTTGTTAAAAATGCCCCTTTGTCTGTATAATTATTAGTTTCAACTGTAAGGATGACCACATAATGATTTATGTTTCATTATGTTTAATGAATTGTATCGGCTATCTGATCTATTATCTGAATAAATTACTTTATCACCTATTGGGGTCATAGCATTGAATTCATTTCTTTAAATGTTGCCTCGGTTTATTCCTTTTTATTGAGGGAAAAATATGAGGCTTAAACCTATGGATAAAATATTCATTTGAAAGTGTTATTAAAAAATGTGTAGAAGTTAGTTCAATAATATGGGTTATCAAGTATTGTGGAACCCTAGGTCAAACACCTTAAGGAAAGTATCAAGAAACATGTTTTTATTCCCTTATTTTTCAAAAATATAAGTAACTAAGTTTCAAGACCTAAGGTCAAGCTCGAAGAATGGCATATGGCCAAGGCTCATTTGGTATAAAAAAAATATGCTTTTAAACATTTTCATTGTGCATCCTCACTCTAGGAATAATATATATATGTAAGAAAAAATAAAGTTGAGTCCATCTAAGTGGAAAAAAATCAAAACCCGAAGGTAAGGATCAAGTGATTATGGTTTCTAAAGAATCGTGTAACAATTTGATGATACCTAAACTATACATTTCACATTTAAAATTGAATAGGGCCATATTATGTTGATATATCCAAATCAATTGTCTAAACCCTAACTATATGAAAGGATATGAAAGAGACTCGACATGCTGATTAATATTGTGCATAATTCATAATCAATTAACACAAAACATATTCATGTCATGATTAACAAATTAATCAAATTTACTCCTTTTTCAAATACTACATGTTTTCAAACTAGTGGAAAGTGGGATAAACGTAAAACCCTATCGACACAACTAACTAAACTAGTATTTGAATATAATCTAGATCCTAGGCATCGAAGGGATCTTGATTTTAGGATTAATTGTTAACAATGTCCTATGTAAACTAAGCAGTTGAAATTCCATAAATAATTTAATGAATTATATTGTCTTCATTTAATTATTTAATGGAATATGCTATATGTGATCTATGTAAATAAAATAAAAAATATCTTTGGGGTTGCATATAAAGTAAATAAGTTACAGATACTAAATTATGATAAATTATGTGGTGTTGTTACAAATGGTATTAGAGTTGCATGTTGCAACACTTTGACCAAATGGTCCAATTATAAAAAAAATATTTTGTTTCTGCATTGTTTAATCTTAAATTGACAAATTTTAATTGTAGAGTTAGAAGGACAAGAATAAATTCAAGACTTACAAAAGGAAGGTCCGACAAAAGAAAGGAAACACCTAGGTGGCATGCTTGTGATAGAGGAGGAGGGCCTATATGTGGAATTAAAACACAGGAGACAAGTGGATGTGTAGTCTAAAATACTTGAGACCGTGAGAAGTATCAAGGCAGACTTAGAAATTTTGAAAGATGATAATGCCAAACTTCTTATATCTAAATATGAATAAGAAGAGTTAAATTGGATCTTATTAAAAGGTTTAACGAACAAGGATAGGTAAAAACATAATGGAAAAAATTATTGTAGTGGTGATAATAAAAGAGATGATAAGTGAAAATTTCTGATGATCAATATTTAAACAACTCGCAAAATTACCATGGTAAATCCACATACAATTGTGATAGTGGTGAAGCAATTAAGAATATGAAATGGAAAATGGTTGGACTACAAGGGCATATTTGACCTCCTACGACTGTGGAAGATGGTCCCTCCTCCATTGAACCCACATGCAAAGATGGTCCTTCCAACATTAAACCTAGATGCAACGATTGTTTCTCCATTCACCCCAAATGCAAATATGGTTCCTTCATTGAACCTGGATGTAAAGATAGGCCCTCCTCCATTGAACCTAGATGCAGTATGGTCCCTCCTCTATTGAAACCAAATACATATATGCTGGTGCGATCTCTTGATCTTCTATGAACTATATCTATCCATATTCCACGGATTGATTTCCCATCTTATGCCTATCTCGTCCTTGAATCAAATTTAATGGATACCTAATACAATTATTCTTACTTCACTTCATATCTCTATTTTATTAATGTTTTATCTTCTTCACCTTAAATTTATATATCCTTATTGGCCCACGAAGGAAGTATTAAATTGAGCACATAGATCTGTGGACAAACACACAACTCACAAGATAGATCACACAATTTACTTAGCAATTGACGAATGAAACAGTGCAAAAATGGCTTGTAGCTATGAATGATTTCATTAATCAAAAAGTAATTAGGTAATCAATTACAATAATACAATGGCTAAATAGACACATGGAATTCAAATTCTCATGAGGAAATTCGAATTTATTTGACTCTACTTGATTGTAGGTAACTAAGACCTTGTCTAAATAATTATCGGAGGACTCAATAGTTAACTGGCCTTGTCTAAATCATTATCAGAGTTCACCAGAGTTCTAAAAAACAACTCAAGTGTCCAATTTAGTGTTAACTAAGGCTAAGTGACTGTGGTACGTGAGGAACACACCTCTCCTGCATGCAGCCATGCAAACCTAGCGCTAATTGAATGTGGAGGACTAGAACTGAATGTAACTAACTCCTAACTTAGGTTGACTGGTTACCCACTCAACTCAACTGACCTGGGTTGGTATCGGAATTCCCAGTGGCTCCTAAATTGTAGGAATTGATCTAGGAGGATCCTAAGCCGATGCATGCAAGTGCAATCAGTGGTAGTAGGCCTCAATTAGTGTTCCTCGCACTTTAGTAATTAGAACATGCACCCCAATTATTCCAAGTGGGCCCAATGGTGCTAGTGACTAAAAATAGACTAGATGGACTCTCGATTTAGATATGACTCCTAATCTAGACATATGACCAAATTGGACAAGGCAAGATTAATAATCATAAAACCCCCCCTGGATGCTAACTTGGACAACCTTTGGGCCCTCGTAACTAAGACCATAGGTAACTGTAGGAGGAGCAAGTCGATAATTCGACTTGAACGATATCCGACTTAGTCGATCAGCCGACTAAGTCGACCAGCCGACTAAGTCGGTTGTCCGGCTAAACTAAATATTAGGTCGGCCACCTAAGGTCGTGTCGGTTCATCGAACCGACAGGTAGTTATTTTGTAACTGTTTTTTAATCATATATATTAGGCTGTTGAGCCAGATGAGAACTCGGTTCAGTTCTCTGTGTTGCATGGACTCATTCATGTAATATAATATGTTAATTCACCTACTTGTTCTTATCTCTTGTCTCTATTTTATATGTATGTTTTAGTATGTATTATTGGTAAGCTTATGTGATCTATGAGATTACAACATTGGTTCCGTTGCCGGTATTACATGTCTGAAATGTATGCAAACAGATGATATTAAAGCAGGAGATTAAGGACTGGTGGGAACATAAAGTTGCAAACTATTTGTAGAATTATGCACGAAGGAATAGATTAACAATCACACAAGCAAAAGCAAAATTCTTTACAAAAACACATGAGAAGTTTGTAGAGTCAGTGCCCCAAATTCTGAAGAAACTCCTGGATGAAAAAGCTGGAAGGGACTAACGAACAACAGTTGCTAGAAAAACTTATCCGAGGAGGTAGAACAAACTTTTCGGAGTGGTTCGAGAAAATCGCCGATGACTTCTATGAGGAGCAAGCAGTAGAAGACAGAACTTTGGTGGAAACCGTCAAGGAGAAATTTTACATAGACCTCACTGAGAAATTTCTATGTTCCTTACCAACCTTTCTATTCAAATTTATGATCGAGAAGGGAGTAGGACATATTGTCGAACCTCATCCATCACTTCACGAACTACCATCAAACTCTAACTAGGTGGACAAGCAAAAGAGGTGGGAAAAATTCATTGCAGAAAAGGAGTGGGAATACTTCCTAAGCAAGTAGATCGAACTATCCGGGCTTTCTAAAAGCTTCCGGTAGGCTATGGGGGGGTAGCTGGTCATATGTCGAGATAAAGTGGAGTGGATTCTAGTCGACTAGAAGCAGATACCATTCACCAGTAATGATAAGTCGACCAAAAGGGAAATCAAGAGAATAGTATCACACAACGGTATGTCGGACATCCCGAAAATAGAGAGGGAAGAGAGACAACAAAGAAGGGAAGAAAGAAGAGAAAGAGCCTTAGCGCTGCATAGAGGAAGGAGTCCTAGGGCGACTAACTAGGAAGAGAATCCACCAGAGTCGGGTCATGACCGACATGAAGAAGGAATGGAAGAGGAGGCATCCCCTATGGAGGAAGAATTGTGGATAGAGAATCCAGAAGCTCTCCAATTAAGAGCTCCACATGAAGGAACAACTCTCTCTCCATTGAATCCGCGTACCTGGATACAAACTATTATCGAAGAGGACCTTCGACTACGAGATGGTGACTTTGGTATATGGATTCAACTAGACAACGAGACATACACTGGATGGCACCTCATTATCCATCGACCAGAGGAAGGAAATTGGGTTACCTTTCAAGCGGTATCCTCCAACCGAAATATCCACTTACTCTTATTGACACATGAAGGAGCACCCCCCCTACTAAATACAACTTTGGAAGACATAGAACATTCAGAACCACGGACAAAAAGTTGTAGTGGGCCATCGACAGATGAAGTCTACATCAACTGACTGCCGATCAAAGAAGAATCGACAACCGATGGGAACGAAAGTTTCATCGACCATAGTTCCACAAAGACGAATAAGCCAATAACCCCACCACCCCCACCCCCACCTCCACCACCACCACCTCCTAAGAGCAGTGACAGTGATTCTGACATGGATCATGGATCAGCTCACATTCCTCTATATTAGGGGGATGAGGACCCTAGATGACACTGGTTCGTCTACGAGTCAACTTGGGAGGCCAACCAAGTTACACACGAAGACAGACAGATGGAACAATTCATCGGTGCCTTGAGGAAAAGGGCATTGAATTGGTATATGACCTTTTCGTAAAGACAACCTAGAGAAACCAAAGCTAAGATCAAAGTGCAATTTCTATCATTTTTCAAAACTCCAGATTCCAAACACCTGGCAGCGAAAAAAATAAAAACCACATCACAGAAGCCAGGATAAACTGTCCGCAACTATGATAAGCGATGGAAAGACATTCTGAGCTAGATGGACTATGTTATAGATGAAAAATTACTAATCCAGTGGTTTCTTATAGGTTTATCTCAGAAATTTCACCGACACATCAGTCTGGAAACATTCAAATCTTATGAAGATGCGCTTACAAAAGCTATCCAAGTGGAAATCAATGAGGACATACCCACATACTCCACTGATCATAGAATGGAAGAATAGCTGGAGAGTGTACAGAAGTATTTAAAGGAGTTAAACCTCAAGAATTAGGATATCTGGTGCACCAAGTGCTTGACGGCCGGACACTTCAAAGACAACTGTCAATAGGAATATAGTCGACAGGACATTCGATTCATGCAGACCAAATGTTTTTGCGACATTTTCCAGGAGCATGGGGACCACTCAACAAAAGATTGCTCGTTCAACATGAAGAATGGCAAGGCATCCTGGTGTGCAATCTGCGAAACTAAAAATCATAACATAGCTGACTGCCATTTGAACCTGAAGAACCGACAAAACTACCATGTAGTCTACCAAACCAATGCAGTTGCACAAAATAACAAGCAAAGAAACTTACCAAACAATCAAAATGGTTAGAGATATGAAGGTCGGAGATACGAGCGCCAGTATGACAATCGACATGCATGCTACGAAGGAAGAGGTCAATTCCCTGAGAATCGCAACAACTGCCCACGTCAACCCATCCAATGTTTTACATGTTATAAGGAGGGACATTGGTATGTAGACTGTCCATATAAAGACAGGACTGACCTCAAATTTTGTACTCATTGTGGAGTAGGGGATCACTCACTAGAGGATTTCCCTACCATGTTGGAAAAAATAAATACAAAGAAAAATGTTAATGTCTTGTTGTGTGTGAAAAAAAATGATGTAATAAACACAAAAAACTTGCATATTGTAACTCGACAAGGAACAAAAATAGGATGTGATAACCTAAGAATCAGCAAAATAAAAGAGAAAAATGTCTACCCTAATCCACTTAAAGAAAAACAAACATACAAAGAAGAAACCAATGTATTCAAAGAATTTGCACGACAAGAACAAGCTAACGACAATAGACATAACACAATAAATGAATTAATACAGCTCATACAAAAAGACAACTCAGTCTCTCAGTTCATCGAATTACTATATGAAATAAAACATAACAACTCGGAAAAACAAACAAAGAACATATGCAGCTTAAATAAAAAAGAAAAAAGTGATGCGGACCCACTTGTCGACCTGGAAATCGAAGGATACCATGTCCGACAAGTAGTGCTCGACTTTGGATCACAAGTAAACATCATGACTCATGACACTTGGGAACAAATGGGAAAACCTCGACTATATGAGTTAGGCATATACCTGAAACTAGCCGACCAAGGCCTAATTGAACCTATTGGATTCTGGAAAAACGTTGACACGATTATAAAAGGAATCTCAACCAAAGTCAACTTCGAAATCATTGACCCTAAGGAAGGATCCAGTTCCTTCCCAGCGTTAGTAGTTTGACCTTGGGGTAGAAAGATGAAAGCATCAATATCTCTGGGCAAAGAGAGAATCAAATTAAAAGGAAATGGACAAAAGGTCATTGTACCTATTCACCCATCTCAAGGAGAACCTTGGACTGAACCTATCGATGAAGAAGTCGAAATCCGACAACTCTACTAGATTCAAAACAATGCAGATTATACTGAAGATAATATCTATGGAGAACTTCATTTAGGCAACCAAGACTTAGTTGGTTATAATTCAGACGTAGAATTATATGATTGGGAGATCGAGAACTAAAAAACACAAGCAAGAGGGTGTTGGACTATTCAAAAAGTACAAAAAATCCCACCCAACAGTGCTTCATAGTTTCCATTGTCCCAAAAATCTTTGAGAAGAAAATTAGGGAATACCCTACCTTACAACCTACCAATGTAAATACTACACAAATACCAAGATACAAGGAAAGGGAATCACCAGTCATGCATGTAGAACAAGTTTCCAAAAATATTGGTGAACATGGACAACTTCAAAGCCTAGTAGAAACTTTTATAGGACAAGCTACTCGTTGGTGGGATACCCATCAGACAGGACTACAAACCTGGATAGCAGCTTCGACTTACTTTGTCGAAAGGTTTGGAGGAAAGAAGTTAACCAAATAGGCTCAGATACCTATATTCACTCAAGGACAGAACCCAGAAGATCATATTAAGACATGTGAAAGTGAATGGAGAAAACTTGGATACAAGGATGAATGAGCCTGGCCACACCTGTTCCCATCAACCCTCCCTGACTTACCAAACAAATGGTATAAAATGGAAGAAGCTAGAGGTGAAACATTCTTATGGCATGAACTCAGGGAAAATTTCATTAAAGATTTCAACTTTATACCACAAAATGAAAACTTAGTCGAAAAAGCAACACAGATTAAAGAATTTATTCAGCCGATCGAAACCAACTCTTAAAGGATAATTGACAGACAATGAGATGCAACAATATATAAACAAGGACAAAACCACAGTCGACAAGACTATAGTTAGAAAATAAAAACAAAGAAGGGAAAAGCTTTAGATGGAAATCAAACCATCTCGAAACATCCAAACCTATGTGTACAGTCCTTAAAGTGGAAACAACCGACAAACAGGAAACCGACAGAATGATTATTGTCGACTTCCCTACCACATTCTCACATTTTAGGGAAGGAATTCGACCAATCAATGAATCCAAAGCACCAGAATGGCTAGATGCTAAAGTCAAAACTAGGGAATTCGACATCTCAAATTACGATCGACCAAAAATGGCAAAGATTGGTGACTACTGAAGTGAAGCACAGACCATAGAGATAGTGAACTTATTAAAAGAGTTCTAAGATGTATTTTCTCGATATTATAAATACCTCAAAGACTTAGTCCATGAAATGGGAGAAATGAATATTGATACTAAGCCTGATGTTAGACCTCTAAAGAAAAGGCCATATAAACTAGCTCACAAATACAAAGAGATAGTCAAAAAGGAAATTGATAACATGCTTGCAGCAGGCATCATCTACCCCATTGACCAATCAAAATGGGCAAGTCCAATGGTTGTACAGCCTAAAAAACATGATCTAACCAAACTCAGAATTTGTGTCGACTTCAGAGAACTAAATAAAGAGACACTGACAGACCCATTTCCAATTCCTTATGCAGATGAAATATTAAATGAGGTTGCAGGACATGAATGCTACTCATTTACAGATGTATTCTCAGGTTATAACCAAGTGCCAATAGCTAAAGAACACCAGAAGAAGACAACCTTTGTGTGTGAATTTGGCTCCTTTGCTTACAAGGTTATGCCTTTTGGTTAAAAAAATGCACTTGCAGTATTTTCTAGAATTGTTGTCAAAACTTTCAAGAATATATTTACAAGACCCTGGCAGTATACTTTGATGATTGGACAATATACTCCATGTTAAAGGATAATTGTAAATGGCTCAGGCTTATGTTGGAGAGATGTCGACAAATTCAACTATCCCTAAACATCAAGAAATGCATATTTGTGACCCCCATAGGGATATTATTAGGGCACATTGTCTGTAAGGAAGGCATTAAGGTTGACTTTGCAAAGATCAAAATTATCCTCGATCTAAAAGCACCAGTAAACCCAAAACAAGTCAAGGTGTTACTTGTCCACAAAAGCTGTTACAGAAAATTCATAAGGTATTATTCATACATGATCTATCCACTTCAAGAACTATTAAGGGAAGATAAAGAGTTCAAATGGACAAAGGAGTGCCACATATCATTCGAAAAATTAAAAAGAAAACTAGTCAAAGGACCAATCCTAAGGTTTCCAAACTGGTCGATCAAATTCCATGTTCATATTGATGCATCATGCCTAGCAATAGGAGCAATATTAACTCATCCAGGAGATGATGGAATGGATTATCCTATAGTTTACAGTAGCAGAAAATTAAACAAGGCTGAGAGAAACTATTCGACAATAGAAAGAGAAGAACTAGGAACAATATTTGCACTACAAAAATATCAACATTATCTTTTAGTTAACCCATTTATATTCTATACAGATCATCAAGAACTTAAGTATCTCGTCAATAAACCACTACATGATGGAAGGATTTGTCGATGGCTACTATTATTCCAAGAATTCGAATTCGAAGTTGTTGTTAGACCAGGCAAGTTAAATGTCGGTCCCAACTATTTATCCTGAATCGACACAGGAGAAGAGCCAACAGGAGTTGAAGATGACTTACCTAATGCACATTTATTTAGGATAGAAGCAGTCCCAGAAGAATTAGAAGAAATAGCCCAGTTCTTGGAAGATGGACATGCACCAGAAGGAATGAGTACAAAGAAGAAGTAGATCTTAGCTATGAAGGCTGCACCATACATTCTTATAAATGGATTCTTATACAAAATGGGATTAGATGACATCCTCAGAAAGTGTATACTAGAACATGAATGAGACAACATTATGCATGAAGCACACTATGGACCTGCAGGAGGATATTTCCAAGTAGACACAACTACAAAGAAAATCCAATAGTCAGGGTTATGGTGGACGACACTCCACAGAGATTGCAAAAATTTTGTCAGTTAATGTGACAGATGTCAATGACTAGGTCGACCCCTGCCTAGAACAGAAATTCCTTTGATATTAGTGAACCCAAGTTTGACATTTGAAATTTGGGCCATAGACTTCATAGGACCATTTCCTATACCAGCAAAAAGGACAGGCGCAAGGTATATCATAACTGCAGTCGAATATGTAACTAAATGGGCAGAGGCCGAGCCAATCGACACATGTTCTAGTGAGATAGTTGCTAATTTTATCTATGAGAATATTATCACTAGATTTGGATGTCCACTAACCTTAATTAGTGACCAAACAACACACTTCGTCAATAGAACTATCAAAACCCTATCCGACCAATTCCAAATCGACCATCGTCAGAGTACAGCATACCATCCTCAGTCAAATGGAGTAATTGAAGAATTTAACAAAACATTAACAAGAGGACTAACTAAAATATGTAATGCTGATAAAGATGATTGGGACGAGAAAATACCTGTAGTATTATGGGCATACAGAACAGTATATAAACATTCGACCAACCAAACTCCTTTTCGACTAGTCTATGGACAAGAAGCAATAGTTCCATGACGCTTTCAACAACAGACACCTATCATCGCATAGATCCTACATGTCGAGGTCGAACAATGAAGAAAGGACCGACTATTGCAACTAAGCAAACTCGAAGAGCACCGACTAATGGCAATACAACATCAAGAAATCCAGAAACAACAACAGAAAGCATGGCATGACCGAAACATCAATAACAAAAACTTGTCAGTAGGAGACCTTGCTTTACTATACAATAGTCGAGTAAAAGGTAAACCTAAAAAGCTCCATACATAATGGATGGGACCCTACGTTGTCGAAGAGATACATACCAATGGATCAGTCCGACTAAGGATGTTACAAGGCATAGTATTTCAGAAATTCGTTAATGGAGCCTGACTAAAATGCTAAAGAAACTAGAAATAAACCTAAAAAAAATCCTATAACGACCATAACCGTAAACCAAAATCTATAAAAACCAAAAAATCCAAAAAGAAAAATAATACCGTACATACAGAAAACTATGATAGGAAATTACCATTTTGACAACTGACATCATGCCCATCGACACAACACCATCGACCATTTTCATAACCGACGTCGACTGACGACCTCGATAGTCCCATCGTGCATTCATGACATCGAGCGCCGAAAGCAATTCGTTATTAACACACACTCAAGCATTCCAGCTGGAACATCATGTCCGCCATTAATACACTCATCGACAGAGACATCCAAAGCATTACCAATAAATACTAGACCACCGAAGGATCATTCATCGTAATTCATACAGAGAGAGCATCAGAGCATCCAGTCGACTGAAAGCCGAGAACCCATTAGTGAAATAGACCACCAAACCAACACAATGGCACCCAAATAGACTAGAGCTTCAACCAAAGCCAAGGAATTACAGACTGTAGAGACACCTTTAGTCTGCGGGCTAAATAACATTAAGAATTCCAAGGTGCAGGAAGGCTCATGGAAAAAAATATGGGCCGAGATGCAAGAATGGGCTTATGTCAACAAGAAGCCCACTCAAGCAGTGGATAAAATCAAATACAACACCATATTCAACTATGTCAATGCAGCGCTCATGGCTAGCTTCGGTGACACCAAGGAAACCACTGTAAAACTCATCATAAGCCGGTACCACAATGGTCGATTCTACTTTGACCGACCGATCGACATCTTTGGAGAATTCATCTCCAAGCTGACAGGTCTCTGAGACGCAGGAGACCCAGTACCAGTCAGGATTAAAGAAGGACTGGTTGAAGAGCTAATTGGGTTGGCTTCGAGAAAAAAATCAAAGGGGTTGATGATTAGTCAAATCACAACTCAAACACCATAGATTATGGCCAAAATAATAGCAGTATCACTCACCTTGGCAGGTTGAGGCAGCGATCTCAAATTAGACATGATAGAAGCTGTCAACACCATTGCAACAGACGGAAAAGTATACACATGGGATGACTATGTCACCGACATGGTCAAGACCATCTGTGAAAGATTCCAAGAAACAGGAAGAATCATCAAGTCCCCCTCCCTCATCTTATGGATAGTCATGTACCATATCTCCCTAGAGGGGAATCCAATCTTTCAGGAACCGTCAAGGTTCCACATGTGGAGATTCAAACCATTCTCCCAGAAAGGAACTTTGCGGGAACTTGAAAATGGAAAAGTGCTTTTGGAGAACTGGCTTCAACAGCTCAAAGTATACACGACTAGATGGAGGGTGCCTAAAAACATCCGAAGAAGTCTACTAACAAACTCCCACATCTAGCTAGAACTTGACCATACCTCGGTATGGTACATGTAGGGCAACGACTCAAACGCTAAAACCCTCGACTATTATCCATCGGTCGACCAGATCTTTCGGGAGCTGTCTCGACAGGATAAAACCAAAATACCGGTATCGACGATAGCAAAGAAGAGCGACTTCTCGATCGAGGAGCCACTAATCGACCAAGATAAAGAGGAAGACTATGAACTGAACCTATATATCAACACCTTTGTGTCAGAGGAGACACCAGTCAAACACACTGGCCGACTTGAAATCATCATCAAACCTCTGATAGCACAAAGGGCAGAGCCACAGCTAGAAGAAACCCATCCAAAGCAGCAGGTAATTAATCCAGCTACAGAAAGTCTCGTCTCGGCCCAGGAGCCAAGGAGAGAGACAGAGCCAGAAAACCCAGAGTATGCTATCACAAAAGGCATCATTAAAAAATTGTCGAAAGAGATAGAAGCTACAAGGAAGAAGCTCAAGACACAACAACAACAACAAGGAAAAGGTAAGCAAAATATTATCATCGCTGAATCATCAGACGATGAGGAGGAATTGGCAGCTACGGCCCTCGACATAATAGAGGATGCCACAACAAATAATGTGGCCGTAGAAACCTAGTTCCGGATATTTGTCGATGCAGGAGCACTACTGGGTCGACTAAAGAAAGCTAAGACCACCCACGTGATGACACCTGAAAACGTTGTTGATCTTGTTTTGACATCTCCACCTCCATCCCCAACAAAGTAATAGAGGAGAAAGTGCCAGAACAAAATTCAGTAAGCCCACTCAACTTGTGCAAGAGTGCGATGTCAGAAGCTGTGAACGCAAAGTTTGATAAAGACAAAGATTTGCAGGCATTCACTGAGAAGCTGCCTGAGATATCTACATTAGCACATAAGATATCCACAAAAGAACCTCTCTTCGAGGTCGATGGATACCAACCAGGACATGAATCCCAGTCCAGAACCTTTGCAACTATCACTTTAACTTTCGAGATAAATCTCGATAAGGAAGCTGAAGTGACTGCACGTCGAACCACGACTATCACTCCGACTGCACCCCAAACCAACCTAACAGCTGCTGTACCGAATGGAGGAGAAGAAACTGAGGAGGACATAAACCGCCAAATTAACCAAATGTTCTCCAACTTAGACTCACCTCCCTAGCCCAACAACCCCCCACTCACCCACACTTCCCCCAACCCAATCACCCCCGACCATTCTCCAACTCCATTACCACCACCACCATCTCCACCACCCCCACCACCCCCCGACTCAAAGCAAACCCCACCACAACCATCAGCACCAACTGCATCCACTTCTACACCCCCTGCATCTAACCAACAAGAGGTAGTAGTTATCCCACCTCCCCAACCAGAGAAACCATCAACCACTATCGACCCACAAACCAAAGATCCTGACTCGACTTTTGCAGGTACATAGGTGCCGACACAAGCAGAGAAAGAAAAGCATAAGAAGAGGAAGGAGAAGCAAAAGAAGGATCATCATGGGCATCCATCAAAGGTGCATATCAAATTAAAGGATGCAACCTCACTGACCGACCCTAAGCTAGGACAACTCCTCAAGACCCTAGCAGTCGAAGCAAATACGAGGAGCGAACAAAGACGTAAGGAAATCGGCGATAAGGTCGCTGAACATGTCGAGTTCCTCAACAAATGTAGAAACCTGGCCCCATTCAGTCATGCTAGGTGCAACAAGCTATCCCCAATTTGGAAAAAGTCGACATCATCTACCCGCAGATGAAACGACTTCTCAAGACTGCAGAGGAGAAGGACCAATTTATGGGTCCCGACATGGAGAGAATAGCTGAAGTCTCCATTGTAGAGAAGATGTCGATCCTATCAAGCCTGAAAACACTTAACATTGACATCCAAAAGATTTTGCAAAGTTGGATAGATTTCCAACATCACCTAGCAGTGACAGCCCCAACCATTGTCGAAGTCTGTGTACAAAAAACACCAACCATCAGACTTCACAGCCCATGAAGACTAGGCACATCACAATAACTATTGCGACCAAACAGGAAGAATTTTGTACTTCCCTATTTCTTTGAGATGAAGAAATGTTTTGTTCATGGGGGAGATGTAGGAGGAGCAAGTCGATAAGTCAACTTGAATGATAGCCGACTTAGGCGATCAGCTAACTAAGTCGACCGGCCGACTAAGTTGGTCGGTCGACTAAACTAAAGATTAGGTTGGCCACCTAAGGTCGTGTCGGTTCACCGAACTGACAGGTAGTTATTTTGTAACTGTTTTGTAATCATATATATTAGGCTATTGAGCCAAATGATAACTCAGTTCAGTTCTTTGTGTTGTATGGACTCATTCACGTAATATAATCTGTTAATTCACCTACTTGTTCTTATCTCTTGTCTATGTTTTATATGTATGTTTTATTATGTATTATTGGTAAGCTTATGTGATCTGTGAGATTACAACAGTAACCCATTACATCAATTAAAGTAAAGTAAAGTAAGTGCTCAATACAAGGAGTTGGGGAAAAAACACATGGGAAAAAATTCCCCCCTCTATATAAGCAGATAGAATCTGTATTCAATTTTGAAAAACTTGGAAATATGTTGCTGTAACCTTCATATCTATGATGTAGTGAAGCAAGATGAATGGTGTTCTGTGCATAGGTATTCTAGGGCCTCGCATGTAGACTTCTCCTTCTTGTCCCAAAATGTTAATGGAAGGAAGGAGGAATCTAACCTTTGCCTCTTTCTGGTTGAAGAGGTGTATGATCCACTCTATTCTTCTGAAGGCAGTGTGACTAATTAGACCTTTCCATGTGACATATTATGGGAAATTTGTTTCATTTCTATGAAGGAGGTAAGATTACATGACATAGCGCAAGCTTCTCTGTATTCTGAATGTCAGGTGGATTTCTAGTCATCTTGCTAGATTCCTCCTTGGAAGTAGGGACTGAATCTGAATCTGAATCTAAATGAATCCTAATCTCATGAATTGATACAACTGGTTATTCAATGCTAGTGGAAATTGCAAGAGAAGCAAATGGAATGTTTTTACCTTCCCTTTGAGAGTGCACTGGCTCCGAAAAAGGCATGAAGTTTGAGAACTCATACGCCTTGGAGGCATGATTTGCAAAACCATTCACTATGATCTTCCCAGTAGAGATATATGTGATCTCCATTGAGTCAAGACAAAATATCAATCACTCTGGAGAGCCAGTATGAGTCATCTGGTATACAGATAACAAGTTTGAAGCTAGGGAGGGAACATAGAGCACATCTTTTAACCTTCCATGTTCAAGCTTGATAGAGCCCTTCCCTTTGGTTTGAAATTTACTACTATTTCCTAGCTGAATACTAGGACTATCAAAAGAGTGTATAGAAGAGAATGATTCTCTATATGCAACCATGTGATTGGAATCTCCAGAATCAATGAGGGAGACATGTGTTGTTGATCCGCTGGCCTTCAATGCATGACCTCTTTCGAAGGAATCTTCAGTATCTTCGATGCCTTTTGTTTCTTCTCTCTAGTCAGCCTTCCTTGCACTAGTAGGTGCAGTAATGTTATGTTTCTTCAGAATAACAATCATTTCATCAATTTTTCTTCTCATGGAGGAGCTATCTGGATGAAATCCCCTTCCATAGTAGGAACAAAGGGTCTTCCATTCACCATTATTCTTGCTTTTCTTTGAACCTGAAGGCACATTTGACTGTTGTTTCTTCACAGGAGACCAATCTCTTTGCTTCCCTTTATCATTCACTACCTTAGGTCCTCCTGCAACTAGTTCTTGATCTCTAGAACATCGAATGATCCCCATTTGGATCAATTTGTCATGCTCATAAGAGAAGGATTCCATGAAAGCATTAAGAGTGGGAATCTGCCAATTTGGAGTGGTGAGATTCACTATTTGAAACATTGATACAAAAAATAAGTAGTATGCACTGAGTTTTGAGAGAATGGTAAGGATAAGTTGATCATCCTCCTTCTCAACCTTGCATAGCTTCAACTATAATCTCAGGTTCTTGAATTTTGCAAAGAATTCATTTAGTATTCCAAAGTTGGATGGATGAAGAGATATGAGCTCATTCTCTAGTTGATGGACCCTCATCTCATCTTGCTTATCAAAAAAGGAGGCAATATTGTCCCAAATTTCCTTGGGACTCTTCAATCCCTTGATTGGGAAGAGAAGATCTCAAGAGATTGAGAGATGCAAGCATCCATAGGCTTCATCAATCCTATTCTAGTACTTTTCTTTGTCATAATTAACAATTGGCTCAGACTCTAGCTCCATTGTGAGTCTGAAGAGCTTCTTGGTATGAATATGGTTCTCCATGTCCTCCTTCCACTAGTGTTCGTTCAAGGAAGTGAGTTTCTCTATTGGAGGATCCATTTTGAGTGCGGAGAAAAGGACTAAGCTTTTGTAACGAATGCAGTTAGGAGAAAGAGATTCTTGTAGAGAATGTAGTGAGAAGAACTAATAACTTGTAAATAACACAATCAAAAAGACAAAATAAGGTCGACTACCTAAACATTTTGGGTTTTCATCACACCCAGCTTAATTGATCAAGCATCAAAAATTCCTGTACTTGGGGTATTAAGTGGTAAACCTTTGGATTCTGGTGCGGAGTAGGAAGGAGAAAAATTCTCAAAACAAATGATCCAGTTGGATATCTAAGGAGGAGAATTGCCTTGTCAACCAAGGCTCTGATATCATATTAAATTGAGCACATAGATCTGTGGACAAACACACAACTCACAAGATAGATCACACAATTTACTCAACAATTGAAGAATGAAACAGTGCAAAAATGGCTTGCAAATGTGAATACTTTCATTAATAAAAAATTAATTAGATAATGAATTAGAATGTAATACAATGGATAAATAGCCACATGCAATTCGAATTCACATGAGGAAATTCGAATTGATTAGACTCTTCTTGATTGTAGGTAACTAAGACCTTGTCTAAATCATTATCGAAGGAATCAATAGTTAATTGACCTTGTCTAAATCATTATCGAAGTTCATCGGAGTTCTAAAAAACAACTAAAGTGTCTAATTTAGTGTTAACTAAGGCTAACTGACTGTGGTAGGTGAGGAATGCACCTCGCCTGCATGCAGCCATGCAAACCTAGTGCTAACTGAATGTGGAGGACTAGAACTGAATGTAACTGACTCCTAACTTAGCTTAACTAGTCACCAACTCAACTCAACTGATCTAGGTTGGTATCAACACTCCCAGTGGCTCCTAAATTGTAGGGATTGATCTAGGAGGATCCTAAACTAATGCATGCAAGTGCAAGCAATGGCATTAGGCGTCAATTAGTGTTCCCCACACTTTAGTAACTAGAACATGTTCCCCAATTAGTCCAAGTGGACCCAATGGTGTTAGTGACTAAAAATAGACTGGATGGACTCTCGATTTAGACATGACTTTTGATTTAGACGTATGACCAAATTGGACAAGGGAGGATTAATAATCCTTACAGGAAGGGTACTAACTTGTTGATTTTTTGTTAATTATTATTTTTTGTTATTTCTAGGTAACAAATAACTGTTTCAACCATCATATTTGACCTAAATTGAACTTTTAGTAAATGTTTTAAAATAAATTGTCTAAAACAACAATACGTTGCACCTTTATGGTGCCTTTTCCTGGGAGAAATCTACAAAACATTCTAGGTGGGGCGATAGTTCCAAGAGTATAATGGCAGAGTTATTCTATGGAACTTTTTTGCTGGGGTTTTATCCCATTTTAAAACGACCATCAATTAGAACTTCGTTGAGTTTCCAGATTCTCATTTGAAAGGTGCGAAGTGTTGCATTTTTAGACAATGTCATTTTTTAATATGTAATCTTATTAAAATATGAAAAAATATTTTAGTTAATCATCATTAATTTTAAGTTCACATCTATACACCGAATTAATATATAAAAATCTTTGTTTTGTTTGTGAGACAACTTACCCCAAACAAAATTATAAAAACTAATAAACTTAATAATCTAATTTGACCACCCTAATTTGAATTATATTATTGATATTTATTGATATTTTTTTAATTATTAAATATAATAAAATTAATAATTAAATTTGACTAGATTAAAATGCTTGGTGATTGGTTACAAATTGTTTTGAGGTTTTAGTTTCAATTGATTTATAGAATTTTTTTTTTGGTTTTGCCCGAAGTTTCAAAAAAGA
The DNA here is from genome assembly GCA_001517045.1 of Pseudotsuga menziesii. Classification (NCBI taxonomy): domain Eukaryota; kingdom Viridiplantae; phylum Streptophyta; class Pinopsida; order Pinales; family Pinaceae; genus Pseudotsuga; species Pseudotsuga menziesii. The sequence goes on along the minus strand of LPNX010353697.1, from coordinate 259,528 downwards.
TAGTAAATGGACATGTAACGTTTTTTAACTAGAAAAAATAAAAAAAGTTGGGTTTGTCCACTTATTAACTTACTCCCAAAAAAATTGGGTTTATTCCCAATTTTTCATCAAAATTTTAAATAGCCTTGAAATACTAAAAGTAATTTCTACTTTAAAAACCAAAAGATGTTTCAAATATTTTGGTTTGTGGGCATGCTTCCCTTAACCTTACCAAGTACAATTATCACATTGCCAAATGTGTGTTGTATAGTTGAGAAGACTTGTGATATGGTTGAGTAAGATAAACCTAACTAAATAAAGAAGAAGAATGGATACAAACTCATAAATAGAGGGTGTCAGGTATTCATTGGGCAAAGTTGATCTAGAAAACACCACTTAGTAAAATACTTTATTACGTTTTTTTTAAGTAATAAAAAAGTCCAAAATTGTGTACCTTTTTTTCCCGATCATCTTTCTAAATTATATTATTGATATTTAATAATAATAGTAATAGTAGTAATACTAATCTAATTTTAAGGCCACAATGTATGAGACCCCTTATTCTTTTTCAAGTGGTATGAGACCCTTATTTGAGGGATGATGGGCCTTGAACAAAATTATTGTTTGAGGTTTTAGTTTCACTGATTGATGGGAACTTTGACAATGGACCATTGATCTTAGTTTTTGTCAAAGTTTTGAAAAAAGAGTAAATAAATGTGGAACTTTATATCATTAGAAAAAATGAACTTGGAAACTAAATCGAGTTTGTCCACTTATTAACTTACTCCCATAAAATTCCATTTTCATCCAAAATTTCAATAGCCTTGGAACACTAAAAGTCATTGCTATTTTAAGGATCAAACAATGTTTTATGAGCATGATTTCCTCAACATTTCCAAATAGAATTACCACATAACCAAATGTGTGTTTTATAGATGAGAATACTTCTGATATGGTTGAGTAGAGAAAACTAATTAAATAATGAATGGATACCAAAAAAATGGTAAATGAACATATGGTTTGGAGACGTCTGAAAATTCAACAATTTGGACTAGATAGTCATTTTTTGACAGAATCCATCGCTTTTATTTATTTATTTTGCAAAATCATAATTTAACTATGTTTTAATTGTGATTTTGATGGTAGAAATCGATTCAATACCCTTACAAACCCCCGAGGCACCCAAAATTCCATAAGTTGACAGTTGTAACCTATATTTTGAAAATTTATGATCGTATTTTTTCAAATAATGCTGGAAAAATCATCCTATTCTGACCCAAACCATAGAATATATTCTTAGACTACCTGCATAATTTTTTTTCCATTTTAGTTATATTAAATTCTTAACCATTTATACATCAATCAAAATTGAATGTGTTGTGTTCGCGATATGTTTCTTCAGGATATGTAGAAACGCAACACGATTATTATGCTGATAAATTGTGGTAATTATTAAATTATTTAGGATTTGAATGGAAAAATACCATGTAAAATGTAAAAACTGATTTTTTTATGTAAGTGGAATTAGTTGAGCATTTATTCCCCCCCTCCATCACCGATGATAAATAGAGGGTTTCTCTAGTTATTAGGTATGTCATACTTTTGGGGTTTACCTTGAAAACACCTCTTTAAATTCTAGAATCTTGCATGTGCATTATAAGATTGAGGGAGTAAGTTCATCAACGCCCTTGCCCATGTAACATGTAATCAATCTTTTCAGTTAATAATAAAGCAAGTATGATTTTTTTGTGTGTTATTTGTTGTTCCTTGTTATTATTTAGTTGTGGATCTACTAATTGGTGTTGATTTAGAATTATGGAATGCTTCTAGTAGTTGTGGAAGCTTCCTTATTTCAATTTGATATTTTTTTGAGTTAATAAAAGTTTCCACATGAGAAAAGTGCTAACATAATGAGAAAAACATACATGATGCAATTTATTTAATGTGGGCTCTCAACTACCAGGCTACCTAGGCTTAAAAGTTAGAAATTGTATCTCATAAATCTGTCTTAGTCCCTCCTCCATTGATACCAAATGTAATTATGTTGATGAAACTTCTTCCTCTTGTACGAAGTGAGCCTATCTAAATTCCACATATTTATTTCCCATGTTACTACCTCTTCCTTGAATTGGATTTATTAGAGACCTAATTAATTTTTCCTGGATTGACTTCAAATATCTCTATGTACTCCCCTCGCATTCCAATTTCCTAAGCATTGTAGATTTCTTCTACTTTAATATATATCTTTGCTATCTATTGGCCCACAAAGGTAGGGGACAAAGGGTGTAAGATAAACTCTAGACGATTTGCACCTAGAATCTGATGATTTTTTTGGGGAAAATCCAATTGAAATTGTTGAAATGGTAGGTTTGGGTTGCTATAATTGAATAATTAAGGTGTCCTATAGGTAATCAAGGATGTTGAATCCATTTTTGCAATCAAAATTGCAATTCCAGCAACTGAAATTGCAATTTTAGAAACAAATTGGGGCTCTAGATTTTGGTGAAAAGCACCGAAAAGGTACAAATCGTCGAGAAATTTGCTTACTCTAGTACAAAGAGGTCGACTTTTATTTTTTAATGATTTGTGTTATTTGTAGGCTAGAAAAATTAATTATTTCAACCATCATATTTGACCCAAATTGAGTGTTATATGTAATCTTACTAAAGTATTTTATTAATGTTGTTTTTAAGCAATCAAAATGGTGTAAAATGCATTTCCATATAACCTATCTAAACTATATTATTGATATTTTTAATTATTAAAATTGTAAAGTTAATAATCAAATTTAACCAGATTAAATTGATTAAAATTCATTGGTGACTGGTTATAATTTTTGTTGGAGGAATACTTTTAATTGATTAATGGGAACATTGACAATGGAATTTTGTTTTTGGTTTTGACCAAATTTTTAAAGAAAAATAAATGGATGTAGAACTTTAATTCGCTAGAAAAATGAATTTAAAAAAGCGTTGAGTTTGTGCACATATAAACTTATTTCCATAAAAATTCATTTTCAACAAAAAAAAATAATTATTAAATACTAAAAGTCATTTTTACTTTAAGAACTAAACTATGTTTCAAGGATTTGAGTTTGGAGCATTTGCTAACTAAATAAAGAGGAATGTATATGGAAAAAAATGGTAAATCAACAAGACTAAGGTTTTTGTTGTCATTTTCATTTATATTAAATATTTAACAATTTATACATCAATTAAAATTGAGTGAAATGAAGAAAAAAATGCAATTTATTTATTGTTGACGACTTAACTAGTAGGCTACTTCAGTTAAAAAATAAAAAAATAGATCCATAAAGTGAACGAAACTACACCAAGTGTTCATTCAACAATTTTTATCAAGTGCTACTCCTCAAGACATGTATTTTTCCTCTAGCACTAAGCCTTTGTACATATCATGTCCTCCCAAGTTGAGACAAAATCACTCCAGCTTTCTCACATAAATGGGGGTGATTGTCATGAAAATATTCTACAGTAAACCAGTTGTCTTGAGTTGGAAGGAATTCATGTTATCCTAGCAAATAAAAGGCATATTTACCATGATGGAATGAATGTGTGTGCATTTCTAATAATGTATCTTCAAATAATGGAGAGTTGAAATCTAGAAATTTTTGTGTGGGATGAGATATAGGAACATTATCTTCCATATTAGATGTTTAATACAACTTTACGTTGTTCACATCAATCATTAAAATGGATCTGTGAATATGGCAGAATTCCCAATTTAAATGCATTGTAGACAATCTATTGAATAATTGGTTATGGACCAAAATGGAAGGGATGGATCTAATGATGTTGTTGGCCGTTGAAATTATACTTGTTAAAATGAAGATAAATTTTATCTATAACAATGAAAATTTGTGCCAGAAGCTTATTTTTATCCCAGTGGGATTACATTTAACTTGCATGTGCTCAAGAGAACAATGGACCTAGCTTGGACAAGAGTTATTTAGTCTCTTGTCTTGGTCGAATGATGTTCTGCGGTATATTATCCATGACTTTTAGAATGATATAGAAAAAGAATTTCAATTCATCTCTTTCATCCATGTTTTATATATTTTTTCCTCCATGCATCTCACACCTTAATGGAGTGTCATGTCCCCTTCCCAAATAAGACTTGCAAATAATGTTTCACCAACCTGCTAGTTCCCTAGGTTGAGCTGGCATAAATTTTGTAATAAGGGAGCTATAGGACCCAAAAGGACCTTTGTAAATACCATATTTAGATTAAAATGGGTCACATAAATAATAAATGTTAAGAAAATAAGGTGGCATTGGTTCATGGAGACAAATGTAAGCTTGTGGATTCTTTGGGTGACTAGATTCCCCTACACACTTGGCATGAAATTCATCAAAATTCGAACCCATGGGGAATGTAACGTTCTTGGAGGGTGATGTGGTGTCACATATCCTATGATGATCCAAAGAATTTTATTTAGGATAGAAGAGTAACTCCCATGGAAAAGGAAGAGACTAACAAGACAATGTGTGCCACTTGAAAGGAGATTCCATGCACTCTATGAAAACAAATGATGAAATAATGCTATGACAAATATCACAAATTCAGACCTGATTGCAGCCCTATAACAAATATGACATGACAAGGATAAAAATAGCCACCAAGAGGGTGCATTTTTTAGTTAGAGACAACCATTCGAATTGGGAAAGAATTCGAGCATGAAGAAGAAGAAAAGTGTCATAGGAGTTACTAAACTACTATGTTGAGTTCGAGGAATCCTATGGAGGTGAATTCGACCTTTAGGAGGACTCATGAAGTTAATAAAGGATGTATCAAGGAAGGATAAGATTTTTTTATCAATTTTTAATTGTCCTTTGGAATTTTGGAGAGCTTTTGCTTGTCCATTGCATGGTGAGTGTTTGCTTGTCCTTTCCAGGTTAGTTGATGGAGAGGCCAATCAGACCTATCATTGGAGTTGAATTATGGTGTTTTATTTTCATATTTAAGGTCCATACAACTCGAGTTCTCATCTATCTCCATTTTCTGTCATTCCTAATTCACCATTCCTCCATACTCTCATGTTATGGCACACTTGTTGGAGTGGTTCTTGCACTTTGCTGAGTTTATTTGATGCCCAAGCTTGGGTATATGATGTATATCTCTGTACTCTTATTTCCATATGCTATTGTTAATAACCCGTGCCAACCCTCATATTTATTTCATTAGTATATTTTGTTGGATGCATATTCTTTGTAAGTCGTCATGTTAGTATGTTGTATTATCCCACATTCATGGGGAGTAACAGTTGTTAAGTCGTCTCATTAGTATCTTGTATTATCTCACATTCATCGGGAGTAATAGTTGTTTAGATTGGACTTAGTATATAAGTACATGTTAAGTCCAATGAAGGAATCTAAGAGTTATTTGTATTGAGCTTTCTCAAAGGCGGTTGCCCCCTCAAAGTGGCCCGCAATCAATAAAACCCCTCTTGTTCTCTGTTATTTCCATTATATCGTGCATTTTCATTATTTATTGTAGCAGGTTCCTCACATCTGGTATCAAAGCAAGTTCATGGGCTCGTTGGGTGGAATTTTTGTCAATTTTTTTTCTTTTGCAGTGCTTCATAGCATTGTGATTATTGCAGTAGTGGCTCTTCTTTGCATTGGTATTATTCATTCGGATCAGGGAATAAACCCTATCCACTTAACTATGGGAAGTACTTTGGAATAACACTAAAACTCATTGTGAAGAGTATCACAGGAACCTTGAAGTAGCTAGCCATTGAGAGGACCCACCAAGTGAAAAATGAAATGACCCATACATGATTGATTAGTTTCCACCCTTGAGGTAAACCAAGAGTTTACGCTTGTGAAAAAATGGTTATAAGTTTTACTTGAGTCATGGAGTACGGAGTACTTCCCCAATACACAAGCCGTTGGATGACTTTGGTGGTCGATTGAATCCCCCAAAAATTTAGGAATACAAACATACCTGGGGTCCATATATATTTCAAGTTGATAAAACACATATTTCTAGAGCTGCCACATATCATTTCCATCGTAGCAAAAAAAAAAAAAAACCAGAATTTTGGCCATATATTCTTTGTTTTCGCTCCATTTCCCTTGAAAATTCACTTTAACACCCGTAATTCCATTATCCATATTTCCTTCCTTGAGGACCCTATCCCAAATTCTTCTTATTGAAGCCCAAAATTCCACATTTGTCTATTTTTAGGGTTTCCCATAACTTTTTCGATTCTCACCCATTCGCCTTCAAATTTTGCCATCGCATTCGGTTTCCATTTCTACTTCCTTGTCCCTCTCTTACAAAAATTTTCATTCTTTCACCCTGCTTCTGAAATTCACATTTGTTGATTCCTTGTACCTTAGAAAGTGTCCAAAACCTAGTCAAACCCCAATTACCCACCCGAGTTTTTTCCAACTCAAAATTATTATTTTCTAAAACCCTTTTTGCCTTTGTTTTTCTACCCATCCCCCCCCGAAAAAAAAACTATTGCTTATGGTTGTCACCCGCGCATGAGAAAATAAACAAATGGAAAAAGAATTTAGTGCCCTCAAGACTAAAATCAAAGATCTGGATCAAAAAATTCTCGGCCTCCATCTTCAGAATTCGGCCATGAGTAAGCTGATGACAGGATGAGTTTTCTGTAGACAGAGGGTTCTCTTCTTCTAGAAACTTTCACGGGAAAAAGTTTTATTTTCCTCTCTTTAATGGTGATGATGTGACTAGATGGATTTACAAGGCAGAATAATATTTCAGTTTGCATAACACTTTTGATGACAATAAAGTCCCACTTGCATCCTTTCATTTGGAACATGAAGCCCTTCAACAATTATGTTGGTACATCAAGGCTCATGTAGAGCAAAACTGGACATATTTTTTCCAATTATTAATTTTTTCACATCAATATTGAGATAAAGCACATAACCACAAGAGATTCAAGACAAATTAGGCATGAAATGACATAACGGTACTACAATAGGAGGTTGTAGCTTTGTATAATCAATACTAGAATGAATAGTACAATACAATGTCATGCAGAATGCATGAATTCCAAGACAATTCGAGTTCAGTGGAGGCCATTTGAATTGTATGGATGGGTGTAGCTTAACTGACTATCAGCCAACACTAGACACACTTAGTTAACCACTAATCTATCCATGATTGACTCTAACTGAGTCCTAACTGAATAGGAGTGCAATATATGATTGATTATAACTGAATGTAACTTAGACACATGTCACTGCATGTCAATCAGTAGGTGGTAGTGCATCACTAACTCCAATTAGGTGCAATTAAGTTAACTGAAGTGATACTAGTCATCAGAAGTGGTTGGAGTTGCATTGACTCACTCCAATTCATCCTAATCAACCCAAAATAGACAATGAAATGATGGAGGCCCCTTTACAACTCAACTTAACTTATTATTAGGTGAAAAAATAATCAATTAGCAATTAGGTACACTTATGACACTCAGATCACCCTAGAATTTCTCCTTGATTGAAGGAGGAAGCCTAGTTATCCTCCCTGATTTAAAGAGGAAGCCCAGTTAGCCTCCCCGGTTGAAGGAGAAGGATTAGTTAGCCTCCTTGATTAAAGGAAGGTGTGGGTGTGCTCATGATGATGTCATGGTGTCCTCATCTAATGCCAATTGAGTCAATTAAACTTAGGACAATGGGTAATCATTAGAGGAAATTTAAGGTCTAAAATGAGTCTCCTAAGGAAAATAATAAAATAATAGTTATTAATTTTGGAGGAAGAATTAAAAAAAATACTTTTTCTGTTCGTATTTTCGACATATCTCCTTGTGTTTTTACTCAAATTATGAGCGAGGGAGCTCATTGGATGTAGAATTTAATTCCACATCCAATGAGTACCCACACTTCATACTTTTTATAGACCCCACTACCCCAAAAACAAGAAATACCTGAAAAAACGTGATGATGACATCATCATCACGTTTTTTCAGATATTTCTTGTTTTTGGGGTAGCAGGGTCTATCAAAAGTATCCAGTGTGGGTACTCATTGGATGTGGAATTAAATTCCGCATCCAATGAGCTCTCCCACTTGAAATTTGAGTAAAAACACAGGGAGATATGTCGAAAATATGAACACAAAAATCAGTTTTCTTTTATGACAAATATGTACATTCAACCATTATGGTTGACTCATTTTATTGAAATTCTATTGGTTCTTGAATTCCAACTCACAAAATTTATTGTTGGCGTATTTTCTTATAAGGCCCATTTTAGACCCCAAATTTCCTCTAATGTAGGCCAAAATTGACCAAATAAAGTGTGTCAGTTGGATAATGACTCCAACACCAACTCCTCTTTCAATGAATTAGCCCTAGTTCTTTTGATGACTTCACGGGACAACTCACCAAACCTTTCCAAACTGGCAATGTGAGGGAGTATCAAACAGAATTTGAGACACTTGTGAATCACACAGAAGGATTTCCTTATGCATTCTATAGGAGTTGTTTAATCTATGGTATGAAGGATGCAATTTGATCTGAGGTTAAAATGCTATGTCTCAACACAATGATGGAAGCCCTAGGGTTGGATAATTTGGAGGAGGACAATATCATGGCTGAACAATGCTCCAAATCCATTTTTTTCCATTTAGACATATGGTTCCCTAAGGACCTCCAATGCTTCTAGCTCCGAGAACCACTCTTATCAAGCATTTCTCTGAAGTCGAGATGCATTAACGTAGGGAAAAAGGGATTATTTTATAATTGTGATGAGAAATTTACCCAAGGAAATCAATGTGCTGAAAAAAATATATATCTCTTGGATGTGGATTCTTTGTCTGCACCTGAAAGTTTTGATGATGGTCAGGATCTAGTAGATGTTAAAGGTGACAATCAACAACTTCCTGTTGGACCTCCTACTTAGGACGACCAACCAGAGATATATCTCCATGCATTAGATAGATTCACCACCCCACATTCCATGTAGGGAAACGGTTTCTTAAAAAATATCCCTTTTACAATACTCATTGATTCTGGTAGCACTCATAACCGTCATTGACCCTAGGATCTCCAAATAGGATGATTTTTTTGTCCATCCTTGCTCTAGCTTTGATGTCATGATTGTCAATGAGGGCACCTTACCTTGCATAGGGAAGTGTCGTAATGTGTGAATCTCTATTGGGTATTATAGCTTGTGCTCTGACATGTTTTCCTTTCCCTTAGGTGGATGTGATGTGGTTTTGCGTGCTCAATGGTTACATACACTTGGACCCATTTTATGGGATTTTGGTAAACTTTGGATGCAGTTTTTAGTCAATGGGAAAAAACACATAGTGAAGGGCTTACAACCAGGGTATCTCAACATCATCAGTCCACATCGCATGTAAAATCTCCTTAATGAGAATTCACTTGGTGTCATCGCTCAGCTCCATTTCACTCAGATGCAACCTTTAGCGGTCTCAACTACTCCCTTTGATCTACAACAAATTTTGGTTCAATATGCATGTTCTTTTGTTGAGCCAGTGGGATTTCCACCTTCAATACCAAAGTACCATCGTATTCCACTCCTTCCTGGAAGCATCCCCCCCAAAATCATGCCTTATCAGTACCCCTTTCACCACAAGACAAATATTGAGATGCTTGTTTGGGACTTACTGAAGCAAGGTATTATTTTTCCTAGTACAAGTTACTTCTCTTCATCGGTTATTATTGTCTAAAAAAATATGGGTCATGGTGCCTATGCATTGAATTTCGAGTACTTAATCACATCACAATCAAGGATAAGTTTCTGAATCCTATTTTTGATGAGCTTCATGGTGCTCATTTTTTCTAAAAGTTGGATCTTTATTTTGGGTATCACTAAATTTAGGTTCATGAGGATGATATCCCTAAAACAACATTCTGCACACATGAAGGCCAGTATGAATTTTTGGTCATGCCATTTGGAATCACGAATGCTCCTTCCACATTCCATGCATTGATGAATAAAATATTTCAGCCCTACTTACAAAACTTCATGATGGTCTTCTTTAATGATATCCTCATCTATAGTAAAACATGGGATGAGCATCTCCAACATATGTATCTTGTACTACAACTTTTTTGTGATAGTCATATCCATTCTAGACAGTCTAAATGTGGTTTGGATAGAAGTAAATAGAGTATCTCAGGCATATTGTTTCAGCACAAGGGGTTCACGTAGATCCCTTTCCTTTTATGGCTCTTCCCAAATGTCTGTAGTGCTTCGATACAAAAACTAGATGTGCATTTCCAGTTGAATCCTATCATTGAAGAGAATGCATTGAAAATGGCCATTCTACATCTTGAGGGAGAAGACAACGATTGGTGGTTCCATGGTATTAAAAACTTGGGATGTGATCATATTCCATCCTATGAATATTTTTGAAGGCATTAGTGGAGAGATTCAATAGGAAACAACCTGAAGGTACTTTCAAAGAATTGGCACAATTGAAGCAAACTATGACCCCTAAATCCTATATGTTGGAATTTCAAAATATATGAGTGATGGTTTCTAATATTGCTATGCCTCAGTTGGTTCTACTATACATTGAGGATTTGGTAGAACCTTTGAAAGGGCTGGTGAAATTCCACAAGCCATCTACATTAAAGGATGCCATAAACTTGACAAGACATCCGCAGTATGTGATTCCAATGACTAGGCACCTCCCTAATCCTAATTTAACTTCCAAATTCAAAGAAGGATGGAAAACATAGAAAATGTACTCTTTTATTAAGGAGGATAAGGAGGGACCAAGAAAACAAGAACTCAAGAGGAATAATTTTTTCTTCACATGCCAACAGCCTTGGGTTCTTGGTCATAAGTGCACTATGGGGAAGGCACACTATATTGAAGTATTCTCTGAAGATGATGAAGAGGGGTTGGAGAAAGAAGTACAACATGCAGCGTAAGAAGAGGGGTATGAGACAACAAAATAAGAGTATCCCTCTCCTAAGAAAGGAAAAATTGCAATACTCTCAGGTGTGCCTTGATTTCACACCCTTAGATTCAAGGGTATTGTACAAGGCCAAAAGGCTACAGTTCTAGTTGATGGAGGATCCACTCATATATTCATAGATGTAACCTTGGTGGAGAGGAGAAATATACATGCTGAAATTTTTGAAGGCTTCATAATCATCATTCTAGGTAACAATTCTATGGATTGTGCCAAATAGATTCCAAAGATTCAAGTTTTTATAGGAAATTACACTGTTATTGATCTATGTAGTGAATGTGGTTTTGGGAGGCCAATGGTTATATTCTATAGGGTAGCATACAATTAACTATCAAGTCCCTAAAATGAAGTTAAAAAATTCGGAATGGAACCCATCTTGTTGATAAGAATGAACACTTTCCCTGACCAAGTGGTTTCATGTCACAGTTTGAGGTCGAACTTGAGGCATGGTGGCATTGAATGGGATGTTGAATGTTTGATCACCTCTTCCAAGAATCACTTAAATGTTTTAAAAAATACAAAGGAGATAGAACATTTGTTGAGTGAGTATGAGAAGCTTTTTGGAGGCCTTTCTTCAGGAAGGCCACCTGGCAGAGGGGTGGAGCATGCCATTGAATTAGAGATAGGGACCCAAACTATAAAAATGCATCCCTATAGACACCCCAAAAGGATTAGATATTATATTGAGGAGGCCATTAAATAACTCTTGGAATTGGGTCTCATAATGCCTAGTTCAATCCATTATGCTTCTTTAGTTGTTATGGTGAAGAAAAAGGATGGAAACTTAAGAGTGTGCATTGATTTTAGAGCATTGAACAAGAAGGCAGTGAAGGATAGATATCCCATGCATGGAAAATTTGGTATGAGCTCCATGGATAAAATTTATTTTCAAATATTGACCTATCTCATTATCATCAAAGTAGAATGAGGGAGGAAGGCATACCAAAGGCTATTTTCAGATGTCACTATGGTCACTTTGAGTTCCTTTCCATGCCTTTTGGCTTAACAAATGCTCCCACCACATTTCAATAATGCATTAACAACATATTCCACAAGAAAATTTGTAAGTTTTGTAACGTCCCCGATCCTCCGACCGGCGAAGAGGACGCTACCATGGAGTTAACCATCCGGGCTACCAGCCCCATGAACATGTGCATTCATAAAAATTGCTGAAATAAAAATGCTTGAACTAAAACATGCATATATAGTTATTTATCATACACATCGGAAGTAGCATACATTCATACAAGAATTCAACATGTTCATCATTATCATTAATAGTAAATAGTATTGCAGAAGTAAATTAGACAAGATTACTTATCTTTATAAAGAAATCATTCTACAACCAGCTATGTCGCTGCAACGTTCCACCCAACCATAGGCTAGCATGCTCCTAGATCTCTCAGCAATGCTGCCACCCGCGAGCCGGGCATGACTCCACAAGGAATAAGGAACTGGCAGGCTTACACATAGCAACAGGGTAACAACACCACAGAGTACACAGTTCATCCAAGCCAACACGGTTGGTTTTATCAAGCGAACAACAGACCAGCCAAGCCAACAGAGTTGGGTTTATCAGGCCATCCAAGAGTTGGGAAAGGCTAATGCTAAGCTGGTGAGCTCACTGAAGAGATGCAGACACCAACACCAGAGCCAGCCTGGATTCTAGAACACCCACACACACCTAACACAAGGAAGTCAGCCCCTTATCTGCAACAAAGTCCCTTAGACCCTGACCTTCCCTCCAGTGCTCTTCAGGGGTTGTGGAGAAGAAATCCAGCTCAATAACTCTGTCCGTGTGGTTCTCAACCCACTAGGATTTTCAAGCATCTGAGGCCATCATTCACCAACCCAAAACTAGTCCAGGGACAAATATGATGAACCCACAATGATCCAACCTTCAGTACTATCGCTGGGAAACTTACACAGATCAGAAAATGATCAAAAGTCACGGTCGACATACACCATTTAACGCAGATTCACAGGAAGAATCAGCCCCGATCTCATCAATCTGTGGAAAGGCAATTCCCATAATTTCCACCGCAATCTGGATGGTGAATGAAAACAACACACAGTCCAATGCGTGGGGGAAAAATTGGTTCTCTGTGTGGATGGAAGAAAACGAATTGCAGACCAGCAATTAGCGCAAGAGAGAGAGCGAACCCTCTGTAACGGATGGTAAAACGTTTTTATTTCTCGTCCTAGATGAGGAAGATGAGCGGCCAAGAACCGAGGGAGTGGGAAGAAATGGTTCCCACGTCATGGAGAGGAGAGCAAGCGTGGCATGACAACGGTCTTCTTGCTAGCCAATCGCTGCCTCATCCAACAAACACAAAAATAACCAAGGGAGGTGGCGACTTTTCCTCGTGACTCAATGTTCCACATTCACGTCCCCCCTTTCCTTACCCTATGGAATCATGCCCCTTCTCAAATTAGCTGATGTGAACATAGCTGGTTGATTTATTTAATTAAAAAGTGCATTTACATGATGTCATAATTAAATATATGCCGCATGTCCCGATATACCATCGGTGACCATTCCTAATCAGAAACACGACATAACCAAATATTATGGTGGGGCCTTGGCCTTGAGCTCTGCACCAAGATTATTTACAACATAAGTATATTATTTATCTTAATGTAAGAGGGGATTAAAACGGGGTTATTACATTCCCCTCCCCCTTAAATAACACTATCCTCAGTGCTTTACAAAATTTGAACAAAATGCTACACTGGTACTACCTCAGTGTTCGGCAGGATTGAACAAAAATGGATGTGCGAATCGCATGGCATCCTCCAGATCCCACGTAGCCTCTTCAGGTCCGTAATGCTCCCACAACACCTTTACCTACCCTATGGCTCGGTTCCGGAGCATTGTGACCTTCCTGGCGAGGATGTGCATTGGCTCGATTTCGAATTCTCCCTCGGGTTCCACCTGAATCACATCCCAATTTATCACATGGTTAGGATCATGTACATATTTCTTAAGCAAAGAAACATGAAAAACATTATGAGCTCTAGTATTAGCAGGCAATGCAAGTCTATATGCAACAGGCCCTATTCTCTCAAGCACTTCAAATGGCCCACAATATCTAGGTGACAACTTGGCACAATTTCCAAGCTTCAAGGAACTTTTCTTTGCCTTCACTCTGAGGTAAACATGATCCCCAACACTGAACTCCCTGTTCACCCTATGCTTATCTGCATAGATTTTTTGTCGGTCCTGTGCTGCTTTCAGATTCTGCCTAATCTTTACAACTTCTTGCTCCATTTCCTTGATCAATTCTGGTCCAAGCACAATCCTGTTCACTGGGTTATCCCAAGTCACTGGTGTCCTACACCTTCTTCCATACAAATCTTCATACGAACTCATCCCCAAGGATGCCTGCTATCCATTGTTATAAGCAAACTCTACCAAGTGCAAGTAATCTTCCCACTTGGTTGGTTTGTCCATCACGTACATGCGAAGCATATCTTCAAGTACCTGATTCACTCTCTCTGCCTGCCCGATCTGTCTGAGGATGGTATGCAGTGCTGAAGTTTAACTTTGTACCCAAATCTGCAAACAATCCCTTCCAAAAATTGGAAGTGAACTTGACATCTCTGTCAAAGACTATAGCCTTCGGCAATCCATGCAATTTGAATATATCCTTCATGAATATCTTTGCAATGTCATCTGTCTTATGCGTAGACTTAACTGGTATAAAATGCGCTGCCTTTGTCAACTTGTCTACCACAACCATGATGGAATCATGTTGTCTCCAAGTCATTGGAAATCCTGTAATAAAATCCATGGAAATAACTTCCCATTTCCATTCCGGAACTGGCAAAGGGTGCAATAAGCCTGCCGGATGTTGATGCTCAACCTTTACCTATTGACATTTCATACACCTGGAAATGTACTCAGCCATATCTCTTTTCATTCCTGGCCAAAAATACTGCTTCCTGGCTGTAGCACTTGTCTTCTGATATCCTGGGTGACCAAAATACGGGGCTTGATGGATTTCATCCATAACAATTCTCCTCAAATCTGCTACATCTGGAATATAAATTCTACCTTTAAAAGTGATAATCCCATCTTCTTCCAATTTATATCCCTCATAATTCTTCTCAAGACTTTGCTGCTGCAATTTGTCTTTTACCTGTTCATACAATTCATCTCCAACAACCTGATTAACAATCTGCTGCCTCAAATATGATTGACAAATACTAAGGGATGCCACATGCATTTCCTGTACCTTCCTGCTGAGTGCATCAGCTACCTTATTTTCCTTTCCCTTTATGTGCTTGATTTCAAAATCAAACTCACGTAAAAATTCCAGCCATCTTTCTTGCCTAGCATTTAGAGTAGGCTAATCAAACAAATACTTCAGTCCACAATGATCGGTTCTGAGCTCAAATCTTCTTCCCATCAAGTAATGTCTCCACATCTTGAGCGCATGTACTATGGCTGCAAGCTCTAGATCATGAGTGGCATAGTTCTTCTCATGCTCCTTCAGCTTTCTTGACTCATAACATATCACGTGGTTGTCTTGCATAAGGACTCCTCCAAGCCCTTGTCCGCATGCATCGGTACATACCACAAATTCTTTCTCTGGATCTGCAACCTTTAATACTGGTGCACTGGTGAGAAGACTCTTCAACTGCTGGAAGCTTTCTTCACACCTCAATTTCCATTCAAACTTCATCCCCTTCTTTTGAAAAGAAGTGATGGCATGTGCAACTTTGGAGAATCCTTCAATGAATCTCTGATAGTATCCTGCAAGTCCCATGAAATATCTTACATCTGTCACATTTCTTGGAGTAGGCCATTCCATAATGGCTTCAATCTTTTCAGGGTCCACAGATATACCCTCTTCTGAGATAATGTGGCCCAAGTACTGAATTTTATCTCTATAGAAGTCACACTTGCTCAATTTCGCATACAGCTGATGCTCCCTGAGCAATTTCAATGTCAATCTCAAATGCTCTTCATGTTCTTCCTCATTCTTAGAATAAACAAGAATGTCATCAAGGAAAAAAAGATCAAAGTTGTCCAAATATTTACTGAAGACACTATTCATAAGGCACATAAATGTAGCTGGTGCATTAGTGAGACCAAATGGTACCTGTTATCTCCCAAAAAGTACACCGTCATTTTGGGTGATAGGATGGGTTAAAATTTTTATATCTGTGAGTCTTGTGCTTCAAAAGGTAAAAAGACAGGTTTCGGAAGCTAACTCTGTTTTGTAGGAAGCCAGTTAGCTGCCGAAAGGGACCATGTTCGGCAGTTAAAGGCGTTAACAGAAAAGACATAAGCTACCGAAAAGGTTTTTACAAGCAAAATTAAAAGATTTGGGTCCGTACTCAGTTCCACACCAAGCGAGCCTGTGTTCTAGCCAAAGTTTCAGTCAAACGAATTGCTCCACGTTCATTAGGCTCTCTCTGAGTTTTGAATCTTTTCCCAGCTGTTGTTACATGTTTCTGTTTCAAGGCTTCTCTCACCGATGGAAATGAAATTAGAGTGGCATAGTGAATGAGAGTTCAGTCATCAATGCTAGGAACGAACTGAGTTTGTCCGAATAGTAGAACTGCTGTATAACTCATAGACTTACCTCTGAAGTCCTTGGTAACTTGACTTAAAGGAACCAGCTTTCTGTTACATTCATTATCTCAAAGTTGCAGTGACAGGTCATCATCCAGCTCTATGACTAATAATTAAAATCTTCAGCTACAAATCAGGAATCATAAACGAACTCCTTCTTTCAACAAATAACTGAGACTCCAAATGGAGGGTATCTTTAATCAACTGAGAAGGTATCTAACTCTCTGATTCGAGTTAAGAGGAGCTCGGCAAAACATTAATAACACAGATCTGTAACAAGAATTGGAGAATTTTGCTGAAATCGCGTGATCTTGTAGGGAGATTTTGACGGCCTTCCCGAACTCCAAATTCATATCTGAAAGCACCAATGGATAGCTTATGATCTGTAGATCAAAATCGACTATTCGAACGTGCAAAACGGACATCGGACGGTTGAGAAAATCGATTTTTTCCAAAGGCATCTTTTTCAGGATTTCTACAGCTTTCGGCAGCTTAGGCGAGCCCCACAGAGCTCATTAGCTGCCAAAAGGATGGACTTCCGGCAGCTAAGGCACGAAATCAACAGAGTAGTTAATTGCCAAAAGCCTGTTTTTGGCAGATTCTCTCAAATTTCGCCCAGATCGCGGATTTATTAGCTGAAATGGAAAAAGGCTAATCAAAACAAATGCATTATGAATTATCTTATCAGTATCTAAAGGGGTTACAAAATGAGATCAAAGTCAAAGTGGTTGTTTTGTTAAGTTTGAACATCTTTTTAAGGAAACAACTCTAAGATCAAGTGCCCCAATTCAAGGAATCAGTTCCTTATCTTTGCAATTACTTTTCCATGTTGATGTTCCAGTTAACTGAACCAGATCCACATTTTTAGGATCTGGAAACTATTGTGTAAAGGCTATAAATCCTGAGAACCAATATTTTGTAAGGGTTCGATTTTGGATGCAAATTCTCCGCTATGGTACTCAGCTTTCTCATGCTAATATAGATCACAGGCTTCTCTCAGCTTTGATGTCAGTTTCCATTTTCCCTTTCACTGTATCAGTGTTGTCTAGCTTCGAATGTGATTGTTTACTTTGCATTGTTTAGCTTACAGCTTGGTATTAGTTTCTTAAATGTCTCTCGAGCCCTACTATGTATTGGTTTGGTTACATTTGTTCTTCATCCACCTTTGATATTATATGTTGATTGATCAATTCTTGAGAGCACTGTTTCATTTATTTATCATACTGAAGGTCTGAATGTCATGCTCAGTTTTAGTCATCCCATTGATCCATCTTTGCAAAAACACCAAAAAACATTGAATTCTCAAGTTACCAGGCATACCTAGCTTATAACCCTAGGTAGTTTCCTGGAGTGATAACAAAATGGCGCCGTTGCCGGGGAGCGAGA
>LPNX010353697.1:230739-241155 GCA_001517045.1 Pseudotsuga menziesii | reverse complement strand
GCAGAGGATGAGGAGGACAGCCTACCATTTTCATATTTGCAGGCATTGTTTAATTCTCAGCTAGGAAAGCAGAATCATGATCAAGAATGTGTTAATGCAACATATGTTATGGGCAGCTCACATTTTCCAGAATTGCAGAAAAAGACAAATTGCAGACATTTGCAGGAAGTGCAGCAAAATGGTTTAGATCAGAAATTCAGTTCATATTTTCCTCCAGCAGAGATCAAGTGATTTACATACAGCAGTGAGTTTTGTGGAAGAAACGAAGAGCAGCTACAACACAATAATTTGGAGCAGCAGCTCAAAGAGGTATTCTTTCATGATTTTGAAGATCCTATTGCTGATCTTTTGGACTCTATGAGCAGCATAAATGTTAAAAAATTTCTGTCAGATGAAGATTATCTTTATCATCTGTTCAAATATCTTTTCTGCATTATATGGTCTTCATTACTTTTTGGGACAAGATCTATCACGATGACTGTAAATCAGTTTCTCTCTTGGTTACATTGGAAATCGAGTTTTACTTGATTAAGCTGCCTCTACTAGTTAGATGTAGGAATAGATAGGACAATAAGCTCTTTTATAAGAGCGCGTAGATCATTTTTTAGTTGTTGTTGAATAACAAGCAGAGCAGGCTGCATGTAAGCTACAGGTGGGATACAGGTTTGCAGAGGGATCAGTGTTAAAGACTTGATGACTCCATGCCCAATGCTAAAGGCTACTGGAACTACTTGGTTCTGGGATTCTTCGGAACCTCACTGGGAGGATTCCATCCCCTAGTAGGAGCCAGATGTTATCTCCCAAAAAGTACACCGTCATTTTGGGTGATAGGATGGGTTAAAATTTTTATATCTGTGAGTCTTGTGCTTCAAAAGGTAAAAAGACAGGTTTCGGAAGCTAACTCTGTTTTGCAGGAAGCCAGTTAGCTGCCGAAAGGGCCCATGTTCGGCAGTTAAAGGCGTTAATAGAAAAGACATAAGCTACCGAAAAGGTTTTTACAAGCAAAATTAAAAGATTTGGGTCCGTACTCAGTTCCACAGCAAGCGAGCCTGTGTTCTAGCCAAAGTTTCAGTCAAACGAATTGCTCCACGTTCATTAGGCTCTCTCTGAGTTTTGAATCTTTGCCCAGCTGTTGTTACATGTTTCTGTTTCAAGGCTTCTCTCACCGATGGAAATGAAACTAGAGTGGCTTAGTGAATGAGAGTTCAGTCATCAATGCTAGGAACGAACTGAGTTTGTCCGAATAGTAGAACTGCTGTATAACTCATAGACTTACCTCTGAAGTCCTTGGTAACTTGACTTAAAGGAACCAGCTTTCTGTTACATTCATTATCTCAAAGTTGCAGTGACAGGTCATCATCCAGCTTTATGACTGATAATTAAAATCTTCAGCTACAAATCAGGAATCATAAACGAACTCCTTCTTTCAACAAATAACTGAGACTCCAAATGGATGGTATCTTTAATCAACTGAGAAGGTATCTAACTCTCTGATTCGAGTTAAGAGGAGCTCGGCAAAACATTAATAACACAGATCTGTAACAAGAATTGGAGAATTTTGCTGAAATTGTGTGATCTTGCGGGGAGATTTTGACGGCCTTCCTGAACTCCAAATTCAGATCTGAAAGCACCAATTGATATCTTATGATCTGTAGATCAAAATCGACTATTCGAACGTGCAAAACGGACATCGGACGGTTGAGAAAATCGATTTTTTCCAAAGGCAGTTTTTTCAGGATTTCTACAGCTTTCGGCAGCTTAGGCGAGCCCCACAGAGCTCATTAGCTGCCAAAAGGACGGACTTCCGGCAGCTAAGGCACGAAATCAACAGAGTAGTTAATTGCCAAAAGCCTGTTTTTGGCAGATTCTCTCAAATTTCACCCAGATCGCGGATTTATTAGCTAAAATGGCAAAAGGCTAATCAAAACAAATGCATTATGAATTATCTTATCAGTATCTAAAGGGGTTACAAAACGAGATCAAAGTCAAAGTGGTTTTTTTGTTAAGTTTGAACATATTTTTAAGGAAACAACTCTAAGATCAAGTGCCCCAATTCAAGGAATCAGTTCCTTATCTTTGCAATTACTTTTCCATGTTGATGTTCCAGTTAACTGAACCAGATCCACATTTTTAGGATCTGGAAACTATTGTGTAAAGGCTATAAAGCCTGAGAACCAATATTTTGTAAGGGTTCGATTTTGGATGCAAATTCTCCGCTATGGTACTCATCTTTCTCATGCTAATATAGATCACAGGCTTCTCTCAGCTTTGATGTCAGTTTCCATTTTCTCTTTCACTGTATCAGTGTTGTCTAGCTTCGAATGTGAATGTTTACTTTGCATTGTTTAGCTCACAGCTTGGTATCAGTTTCTTAAATGTCTCTCGAGCCCTACTATGTATTGGTTTGGTTACATTTGTTCTTCATCCACCTTTGATATTATATGCTGATTGATCAATTCTTGAGAGCATTGTTTCATTTATTTATCATACTGAAGGTCTGAATGTCATGCTCAGTTTTAGTCATCCCATTGATCCATCTTTGCAAAAACACCAAAAAACATTGAATTCTCAAGTTACCAGGCATACCTAACTTATAACCCTAGGTAGTTTCCTGGAGTGATAACAGTACCACTACAAACTCACAATGCCCATACATTGTCCTGAAGGCTGTCTTATGAATGTCTTCATCCTTGATTCTTACCTAATGGTAACCAGATCTCAAGTCAATCTTGGAAAATACCTTTGCTCCCCTCATTTGATGAAAGAGATCATCAATCCTAGGCAAAGGATATTTATTCTTTACAGTCACCTTGTTCAATTGTCTGTAGTCAATGCATAACCTGAGTGTACCATCTTTCTTCTTTACAAACAGAACTGGTGCTCCCCACGGAGACACACTCGGTCGGATATACTTCTTCTCCAATAACTCCTGTAGTTGCATCTTCAACTCTAGCATCTCCGGTGTACTCATCCTGTAGGGTGCCTTGGACACTGGTGCTGCTCCTAGCACAAGTTCAATTGTGAAATCAATGTCCCTCTTTGGAGGAAGCCCTGGAATCTCATCAGGAAACACATCCCTGAATTCCTGTAACACCTGATAGTCCTCCAACCTAGGAGTTTCATCTCCTGATGTCTCCAAAATATGAGTTGCATACAACTAGAAACCCTTCCTACAGAACTTCTTTAACTGCATTGCTAAAACCTGTCGTACTGAAATCACCTTTGGAATGCCTTTCACAACTACTAGGTTCCCTTCTTCATTCATGCATTCGAAAGTCTTATTGTAACAGTCAAGCTTCAACCTGTGAGCTTCTAACCAATCCATCCCAATGAGGACATCATAGGAACCAAGCGGTAGAACATTCAGATCTACACAAGTGACCAACCCATCCATGACCAATGGACATTTCTCTACTACTTCACTGACCTTTCTCTTAGTTCCAATGGCTAGCTGAACTAACCAAGACTTCCTATGCTTTACCTTCTTAAAAGCACAAATCTCCACTACTCTAGGGGTAATGTAACTGTGTGTAGAACCAGGGTCAATCAAAATAGAAACAGATTGCTCAACAATCTTACCTGCTACTTCAACCACAGTTGACTGGTGATCTTCCTGGGGGTCCTCCAGTGCTGCATAAATCCTAGGGATTGCCCTTGCTACTTGACCCACTGTTTCTACTTCTTGAACATTGTAAGCTAGCCTTGCACTCTCATTCTCGAGTGGACAATTTCTACGCAAGTGAGGTCCTTCACATTTCCAACATTTGAGTGGACCTCTATTCAGATGTGGCTCTTTAGGCTTTCCACCTGTCACCCCAACTGGATCACTCGCATCTTGGGATGGCTGCTTCTGCTGATTCCTGAATCTAGAAGGTTTGAAACCTTTCTTTCTTTGGTCCAACTTTTCATTCTTCTTGTCCTTCCATGCCTTCTGGTAATCAGGTTTTCCTTTACTTTGCTCATAGCAATACTTAGCTTTTCTTATTGCTTATTCAAGAGTTCTAGGTTCATAAAACTCAATCCTATCTTTGTAAGACTGAGGTAATCCACTTAGAAAACATTGGACTTTCACTTTTTCATCTCTGATGTACCGGACATACCTCAACAACTCCAAAAATTTATTTGCATATTCATCCACGGTTTGCTGTCCCAATCTCAGCTCATGGAACTCCTTGATCTTGTCATCATAGTACCTGTCAGAGAGGTATTTCTGCCTAAAATACTTCTTGAATTGTTTCCACTTCAGTTTCCTTTCAGTGATCCTCTTTAACTGCTTGAAGTGTTCCCACCAAATGGATGACCTTCCATTCAGATTGAATATGGCAACTCGTGCCTTCATGTTTCCTGAATAATCCTGCACCTGAAAGTACTTCTTTATCCCAAGAAGCCAAGCCTCAGCTTTTTGTCCCGTCTTTATCTCACCATCAAATGTAGGAGGTTTAGCTTTCCTAAACTCATCTCGAGAACGATCCCTAAGGTTCCTTCTTCTTTTCCTTTTATGAGGAGAACAGCTTGTATCTCCACCGAATTCTTCAGAGTCAGATGATCCACTAGAAGTCCTTCTCCTTCTCCTAGTGCTACTCTTACTGCCTTCTGGTCTTAATGTACCTCGTCTATATTTTATCTTTTTCTGCAAGTCTTTCAAACTTTCCAATATGGCAGCATTCAACTGATGCTGCTCTTCCCGGGCTTTTATTAAGCTTCTCATGGTGGCTACAACATCTGACGTTGTCTCTTGGAATCTCCTTCCATTGGACTCAATGTCATCATTCCTATTATGGGCATTTTCTCCCATGGCATATTCTGCTTGCTCGTAAGAATCCCGAGCATCATATCCATCTTGGGATCTCATGACTGAACCGCCACTTACTTATCAAACTGCACTACCTGGAATGCTGCTCTTGAAAGTGACTATGATTCTGCAAATGTGTTAATAACACAAATGTTAGATGCATAATATTGACATAAACCAGCATTACTTACCTTCTCTTGGAAAAATTATAAAATTACAATTTCCCAAACACAAGATTTCCTTCATCAAAGAGCGTCAAAATTCTACTGATAAACCATCAAAAAACGTGGGAAAATCCCACTTGAAAATCTCGAAATTTTCCCTGTACAGAATCGGCTCTCTTTCAGCTATCCATCCGGCGTTTCGACGGTCGAAACCACCAATTCCTCCACTTTACATCGGCTATCGGCTCCATTAAGCCTTAGGAACAATAGTCCATCCGCAGCCGCAACGGCGGGCGGCCCAATGTTAAGTTCTTCCGCGCTATCGGCGACTTAACTTCTTCCGTAGATTATAAGCTCATCGGCTGTCGGAAGCTTTTCGCGTCGGAAGACTTATCACTTTGGACTTCTGCAATGGCGAACACATGAACATTTTCCCTTCCGATTGGTGCTCTTCACTTAGAGAAATTTTAACTTCGGGCGTCGGCGGTCTTTCCACATCGGAAGCCAAATGACTTTCGCTTCTGCAACGGCGGCTCACGAATCACTTTCTCTTCCGATTGGGGCTCTTTAATTAGAGAAATTTTAAGTTTGGACATTGGCGTTCTTTCCACATCGGAAGCCAAATGACTTTCACTTCCACAACGGTGGCTCATGAACCACTTTCCCTTCTAATTTCACTTCGCGAATTATTCCGCAATGGCGGACAGGAAACCACTTTCTCTTTTGATTTCACTTCGCGAATTCTTCCACAATGGTAGACGGGAAACCACTTTCGCTTCCGATCGACATCAAATCACTTGGAAAACTCCTGCAATTTTTCTTTCCAATGGCCTTCCATTGGGAAATCTTCCTCTAACTCTTCCGCAATGGAGGAGGTCTGCATTAATAACTCTTCCGATGGACTGACAATTCAAACACTTAGAAAAAAAATTTTGAATTTTTGAATTCCACTGACTTTTGCTGGGCAGAAAGAAATACTACTTCTGTCACTGTCACTACACCCTTCATGGCTCATGCAGCCCCATGCTGCAACATGAGCTCTGATACCACACTATAACGTCCCCGATCCTCCGACCGGCGAAGAGGACGCTACCATGGAGTTAACCATCCGGGCTACCAGCCCCATGAACATGTGCATTCATAAAAATTGCTGAAATAAAAATGCTTGAACTAAAACATGCATATATAGTTATTTATCATACACAGCGGAAGTAGCATACATTCATACAAGCATTCAACATGTTCATCATGATCATTAACAGTAAATAGTATTGCAGAAGTAAATTAGACAAGATTACTTATCTTTATAAAGAAATCGTTCCGCAACCAGCTATGTCGCTGCAACGTTCCACCCAACCATAGGCTAGCATCCTCCTAGATCTCTCAGCAATGCTACCACCCTCGAGTCAGGCATGACTCCACAAGGAATAAGGAACTGACAGGCTTACACATAGCAACAGGGTAACAACACCACATAGTACACAGTTCAGCCAAGCCAACACGGTTGGTTTTATCAGGCGAACAAGAGATCATCCAAGCCAACGGAGTTGGGTTTATCAAGCCATCCAAGAGTTGGGAAAGGCTAACGCTAAGCTGGTGAGCTCACTGAAGAGCTGCAGACACCAACACCAGAGCCATCCTGGATTCTAGAACACCCACGCACACCCAACAGAAGGAAGTCAGCCCCTTCTCTGCAACACAGTCCCTCAGACCCTGACCTTCCCTCTAGTGCTCTTCAGGGGTTGTGGAGAAGAAATCCAGCTCAATAACTCTGTCCATGTGGTTCTCAACCCACTAGTTTTTTCAAGCATCTCAGGCCGTCATTCACCAACCCAAAACTAGTCCAGGGACAAATATGATGAACCCATAGCGATCCAACCTTCAGCACTATCGCTGGGAAACTTACACAGATTGTAAAATGATCAAAATTCACGGCCGACATACACAGTTTAACGCAGATTCACAGGAAGAATCACCCCCGATCTCATCAATCTGTGGAAAGGAAATTCCTAGAATTTCCACCGCAATTTGGATGGTGAATGAAAACAACACACATTCCAATGCGTGGGGGCAAAAATCGATTCTCTGTGTGGATGGAAGAAAACAAATTGCAGACCAGCAATTAGCGAGAGAGAGAGAGCGAACCCTCTGCAACGGATGGTAAAACGTTTTTATTTCTCGTCCTGCATGAGGAAGATGAGCGGCCAAGAACCGAGGGAGTGGGAAGAAACAGTTCCCATGTCATGGAGAGGAGAGCAAGCATGGCATGGCAATGGTCTTCTTGCCATCCAATCGCTGCCTCATCCAACAAACACAAAAATAACCAAGGGAGGTGGCGACTTTTCCTTGTGACTCAATGTTCCACATTCACGTCCCCCCTTTCCTTACCCTATGGAATCATGGCCCTTCTCAAATTAGCTACTGTGAACATAGCTGGTTCAGTTATTTAATTAAAAAGTGTGTTTACATGATGCCGTAATTAAATATATGCCGCATGTCCCAATATACCATCGGTTCCTAATCAGAAACACGACATAACCAAATCTTATGGTGGGGCCTTGGCCTTGAGCTCCGCACCAAGATTATTTTTCAACATAAGTATCTTATTTATCTTAATGCAAGAGGGGATTAAAACTGGAGTATTACAAGTTTGTTCTAGTTTTCTTTGATGATATTCTTATTTACAATAAGACATGGAATGAACACTTGCATAATCTAGAAGTTGTACTAAAAATTCTCCATGATCAATCTTTGTTTGCTACGTTGTCAAAATATGATTTTGGTTTGATATAAATTTTGTATTTTGGGAACATGATTGGTTAAGATGCTATGAAGATGCACTTGTAGAAAATAAAAACCATTATTGAATGTCCATCTCCCAAAATTATCACTGAATTCAGGGGATTTATTTGGATGTGTATATACTATGGGAAATTTGTGAAGGGGTTCTCCCAACTTACTTAACCTATCACTAATTTGACAAGGAAATATGCTTTCGAAAGGCATGAAGAGGATCAAAATGATTTTCGGATAATGAAATAGGTAATGTGTAGTTGCACCATTCTTGCATTACCTTATTTTTCTAAACCATTTGTCTTGTACTGTGATGCAATAGGGTATGGAATTAAAGCATCCCTAAAGCAAGGGAAACACCCAATATATTTAGAGAGTAGGAAGCTTCAGCCACATGAGAATATTCCTACTCTCTAAATATATAGTTGAGTAAAATAGTTTTCATTGATGCTAAAACTGTTAACAAAAATCAAAGATATAGTGGCAGGATTAAACCAACATAATAACAAAGGAATAATCCTGTTGTAGGTTGCAGGTTGAATAACAAATGAATAACCCTGTAGCAAGTTCAAAAATTGAGATCGATCATCCAAGTAAATTGATGACTCACAATTTTCTTACTGAATGGACCAACATAGAGGTTAAACACGTGTGAAGTTATAAAGTTCCGCAAAGGATTAAAACCGGACGACTTATATTAGTATCGCACTAGATCCGATGGTTAAGAATTAATTCCAACAGTTAGGCAGAAAATTCAAAAGCTCTACAAAAGATCAAGATCAAATGACTGAGATTAGTTCAACTAAAATAGATCAACGGTTCAAAAAAAGAAGTGCAAAAATCAGAAATGCGGAAAGCAATTAGCCGAAGTCATGACTTCCACATTCCGTAATGCAGAAAGGAGCTTGCTGAAAGGCAAGTCCGAAAAGCGGAAATCCCGGAAGTCGGTTCTGCAAAAATCAAGATCAGGTATCTTATGTTAGTCCCGCATTAGATCCAATGGTTAAGGATAATTTAGACAGTTAGGCGAAAAATCCAAGATTCCACAAAAGATCAAGATCGGACGACTAAGATTAGTTCTGCTAAAATAGATCAACGGTTTGGAAAAATAAGTGCAGAAAGTGGGAAGGCGGAAAGAAATTAGCTGAAGTCATGAAACATTGAGTTTCCAAATTCCACATTCCACAATTTCGAAAGGATCTTGCGGAAAGGAAATTCCAAAACTCATAAAGTGGAAAGTCGAGAAACGACGTAAGGAGATTTTGTGGTTCCGCAAACCGCGATCATGAAGATCAATGGCCAAGAAGACATATGCTTATGATCGATAGTGTGAAATTATTGGTAAGAAAGGATTAGTGAAGAATGTACAATGCAGAAGGAGGATATTGCAAAAGCAATGTTGGAGTCTTTTTGAAAACCCGCATCCCATACTCTAGAGATCGATGCTCATAGAGAAGTCCGATGAAGATCAATGGTGGGGAACCATTGAAGCATAAAATTGGTGTGGAAATATGATTTCAAAAGGGAAATATATAGAGTATATCAATGGTCCATATAGATTCAAAAATAAGATCAACTTTCTGGATTTTATATGGAGAAGAAGATTACATAAGCACTAGAAAACGATAAACAGGGCTACACAAATGGATTGTGAGTTGTGGGAAGAACGAAACGGAGACTTTGCTGAAAATTAACGATGAAATGATGCAATGGATGAATGGGTATATGATGAATAGTTGTTTCTATAAGTAAAAAATCATGATCCAAATCGAAAGAGTGCATCTATGGAGAGATGTGTTAATAGGAAATAGGTAAAGGGTATTTATTGAATGAATGTGTAAAGAATTAGACGGTTCTATTAGGAAGCTTGATAGATTCCAAAGTGGATATGTTACAACTATTCCAAAAGACTGAGAAAATCAATATAGGGTGGCAGGGTGGTGCCAAGGAAAGCCACATGTATGCATGGGGTTGAAGCCTCCTTCTAGTTGTAGCTAGTGTTAGATTTTTATCATTCAAGCTAGCATTATGATCTTAGGATCTTTAACTGAGAGAATAACATGCACAACAACAAAAAACAAGAGACAAGAGACACAAATAATTTTCCTTGGGGAAACCCTAAAGGAGAAAACCCCGCAACTTCCTCAGAGATAGAATCAACACCAAAATAGAAAATCCCAAAACATAAGGATGATCTCCACAGCTTCTGTCTCTCTCTCTCACATTGAGAGAGATTCTCCTCTCTCACTCATGCACCCCAATGAGTGAGTGTGTGTGTGATAAATATAGAGGCTCACTCTCTATTTATATTCTTCTGTTGACTTGAAGTGCACTCCAACATGTCGGCCTCACTTAACAATTACTTACTAGAGCCGACATCTCTAGGAGTGTCTAATAACCCTAGTGCCCCACAACTTGTGGGGACTTTTCCCTCTGCTCAACAAGGAGGGTTAACCTTGACTTAGATGGTGGGGACTATTGCCCTAACTTACAATGACTCACCTAGGGTTGACTTCACTAGGATAGTCTAATAACCCTAGGGCCCCAGAACTACGGGGACTTTAACCGTTGACCAATAGGAGGGTTACCCACAATGAATTGACATGAGATAGAACCTTCCCGATTGGAACATAGAGGCATGACATGACTCAAATACATCCCAGAATA
>LPNX010353697.1:191905-217869 GCA_001517045.1 Pseudotsuga menziesii | reverse complement strand
TTCGGGTGAGACTGCAACCTGCGCGCAGGTTGTTGCCGAAAGGGCCAACACAGTGGGTCTTTTGTTGGTGCAACGTATAAAGCGTTAACCCAGGTCTGCCCATCTTCCCAACACACAAGAGACAAGAGACACAAATAATTTTCCTCGGGGAAACCATAAAGGAAAAAACACCACAACTTCCTCAGAGATAGAATCAACACCAAAATAGAAAATCCCAAAACATAAGGATGATCTCCACAGCTTCTGTCTCTCTTTCTCACACTGAGAGAGATTCTCCTCTCTCACTCATGTGCCCCAATGAGTGAGTGTGTGTGTGATAAATAGAGAGGCTCACTCTCTATTTATATTCTTCCATTCACTTAAAGTGCAATCCAACATTTTGGCCTCACTTAACAATTACTTACTAGAGCCGAAATCTCTAGGAGTGTCTAATAACCCTAGTGCCCCACAACTTGTGGGGACTTTTCCCTCTATTCAACAAGGAGGGTTAACCTTGACCTAGATGGTGGGGACTATTTCCTCGACTTACAATGACTCACCTAGGTTTTAATTCACTAGGATAGTCTAATAACCCTAGGGCCCAACAACTATGGGGACTTTAACCCTTGACCAATAGGAGGGTTACCCACAATGACTTGACATGAATTTAACATTATAGAACCTTCCCGATCGGAACATCGGGGCAGGACATGACTCAAATACATCCTGAAATAAACACTGGGTTACAATACATAAGAAATATAGATGAATACATTCTAAATTTACAAATACATCAATAGCTAGAGAATAGGGTGTTGTAGCATCCTTGTCTGTTGAAGTAGGCAAAGAACCATAGGTGTGTTGTAGCATCCTTGTCTGTAGTTGCAGGGAAAACCTAAGATGTGTTTACATCCTTTCTATAGTAGCAGATAAACAATTTTGTAAATTCATCTTATTAATGAGTTTGTGTTGGTGGTTTTCCCTTTTTAGGTTTCCACCATAAAATATGAGTCTTAATTGTTCATTTTTGGTTATTTTAAATACAAAATGCCAATACTGATTCACCCCCCTCTCAGTATTGTGGGATAAACCAACAATTGGTATTAGAGTGGTTTTCTTCAAAACAACTTAACAACTGGAAGGAATATCCCATCTAAAAATCACAATGGATCAATAAGAAGGATTGGCCACTAACAAACCTCCACTATTTACCAAAGAAAATTATTCTTACTGGAGTGTAAGAATGCGGTTTCATATGATGTCCCTAGGATGGAAGGCTTCAGAGAAAAATTGAAAAAGGATCTTAAAATAGGAAACCAATACCCTATAGACACAGTTGAACTAGGTGAATATGAAGGTAATTCCAAAGCCCTAAACACAATCTTAAGTGGTTTAACAAATTCGGTATTTACTAAAGTTATGCAATGCACATCTACCAAACAAGCTTGGGACAAGTTGAAAATTATCTATGAAAGAGAATATAAGGTCAAAGAATCCAAACTTCAAACATATAAAGGTCTATTTGAAATTCTTAAAATGAAAGAAGAAGAGAATATTGGTGAATACCTTCTTCGTGTAGATGAAGTTGTTAATGCAATCAAAGGGCTTTGAGAAAAATTAAAAGAAAAAGAAGTGGTTAGCAAGGTGCTAAGAACATTACCAATGAGATATGACCCAAAAGTATCCACCTTAGAAGAACAAGATGATCTTAAAAAGGTAACAATGGATGAGCTACATGGAATTCTCACTGTGTATGAGATGAGAACATCACAAAATGCATCTTCAAGAAAAGAAGCAGCTTTTAAATCCTCCTTAAAAAACCAATCAAAAAACCCAAATGATGAGGAAGCTCTTTTCATCAATAAACTTGAGGGAGGGACTAGAAAATACAAGGGGAAGTTACCTTTAAAGTATTTTAATTGTGGAATGATTGGACATTTTTCCTCTAAATGCACCTACACTAAACAAGATGAGAATGAAGAAAAGGAAACTTCAAAATTCAAAAAGGGTAAATCAAGAAACAAGAAAAAACCCTATGGGAAAAAGAAAATTGTTTACACCATGGAAGACAATGAAGATTCATATGGAAATGAAGTTGAAGAAACTAAAGTTTTATTTATGGGACTAGATACTCAAGCCTCAAATAGTGACTCAGATGTAGAAGGAGAAGTAGACATAAGAGTTGATCTTGTTAGAGCCCTTAAAGAACTTGAGAAATGTAGGAAAAAGAACAAACCGTCAAATATTATCATCAGTCAGTTGGAAGCTCAACTTCTAGATGCCAAAAAGGTTGAGGAGGACCTAAACCTATAGCTCAAAAGAAGAATACAGGAGTATGAAAATCTTGCAAAAGAGATCATGCAATTCAAAAGAAAGCTTGATTAAGGATCTATCAAATCAAAGTTTGAGAATAGCTCAAGAATTCTAGATGACATTTTGAGTAGCCAAAGACCATCAAGGGATAGGTTTGGTTTGGGGTTCATTAAAGAGAAGAAGATAGATATTTTTCCTGTCACCAATCAAGAAGGAAGTAAGAAAAGTTATGTTGAAGTACTAAATACTCCAGCTAAAAATGAAGGAAGCAAGAAAGCAGGCTTAATTTCCCAGGATAAAAATAGAAATAATATAGCACCCAAGAGACCAAATAGATATCTACGGATCTTTTTAGGTCATTTATATTCTTGTAATAATTTTGGTCATAAAGCTTTAAATTACAGAACTGAAAGAAAGGTTTCTGAATACAAGAAGAAGTCATTGATTAATAAGTTGAAGGGAAATAAGAATATTTTTACACTACTCAAAAAATATGACATAGATTGTTATAAGTGTAATAACGATTGATATATGGCATGGGATTGTAAAGTAAAGATGCCTACCAAGGAATAATGTTGCACAAAATCTCAAAACACCAAACAAAAGAAGTATTGGAGAGAAAAGGAATAAAATGAAAGTTCCATGATTGCTTTATGTGCAGCCAAAAGCCAAAATGTATGGCACTTGGACAGTGGCTGTTCAAAACATATGATCGGTGACCCAAGCAAATTCATAACACTAAAATATAATAAGGGAAAAGTTACTTTTGGAGATAGTTTTTCCTCCAAAATAATTGGCAAAGGACAAATATTGTCAACAACAAGATCAAAGAAGAAAATGTTTTGCTAGTTGAAAACCTCAAGCCTAATCTTCTCAGTGTAAGTGAAACATGCGACTAAGGACACATTTGTATCTTTGACTCAGAAAAATGTGAAATCAAGAATAAGGAATCAGGAAAGGTCGTTGGCATTTCTATGAGAAATACAAACAACGTATACATCTTGGAAAATGAAAACCAATGTTACTTCAGTATGGTAGATGAAATTTGGTTATGGCACACAAGGTTGGGACATTTCAGTTTTGACAATCTTGTCAAAATAAGCACAAAGGAAGTTGTAAGTGATATACCTAAAATTGTAGTTCCTCTAAACTATGTGTGTGAACATTGTCAACATGGGAACCAAGCCAGAGCCATTTTTAAAATAAAAGAACATTTGACCTCACACCCTTTGGAAATAATACACATAAAAATTTGTGGACCAACTAGAACTAAAATCCTGCACGAATATTTCTATTTAATGTTTCTCATTGATGATTACTCAAGAATGACCTTGGTGGCATTAATCAAAGAAAAATCAAAATCCTTTCAAAATTTTAAAATCTTCAAGGCAATGGCTGAAAATGAGTCAGGTATGAAAATCAAGTGTCTTAGATCAGATAATGGGGGAGAATTTACTTCCAATGAATTCAATGAGTTCTGCGAAGGTCATGTAATTAAGAGACAATTTTCAGGTGCAAAAACTCCTTAGCAGAATGCGGTTGTTGAAAGGAAAACCAGAACATTCCAAGAAGCTACCAGCACAATTCTTAATGAAACATCTGTCAGATTCATTTTGGAGAGAAGTTGTATACACAACTGTCTGCATACTTAATAGAGGGAAACTCATAGTGAATAAGGATAAGAACCCCTATGAATTGTGATATGGAAGACCATCCTTAGTCAAATATTTTAAAGTGTTTGACAGTGACTGTTGCATCAAAATAAACAAGGATGACCTTCGAAAATTTGAGTCTAGGATTGATGAAGGAATCTTTCTATGATATTCATCGACCAAAAAGGCATATAGGTGTTACAATAAAAGGTTGCAAAAAATTAGAGAAAGTGCTGATGTGAAAATAGATGATATAAAACCAAGGAAAGAGAATAATCTTGACAATATTAAAAATACATGTGATGATGAAATAAAATACTTACAAAAGGACGAAAGCATTCATAATGAAGAAGAAGAAAAAGAGAAGGAATATACACAGGAAGATGAAGAATACTTCCCTAGAACTGACACTAAAACTTCATCTAGAAGGATGCAAAAGAATCATCTAGAGTCACGGATCATGAGTGATAAAAATGCTGGAGTCAAAACAAGAAGACAACTACCAAGTGTTGAACAAGCCCTACTCTCAATAGTAGAACCTAAGATCTTTACAGAATCTAGAAAAAGTGACGAATGGGTCAAATCCATGAATTAAGAACTAGATCAGATTGAGAAAAATGAGACCTGGGAACTTGTCCCAAGACCTAACGATAAGAACATTGTAGGAGCCAATTGGAATTTCAGAAACAAGTTCAATTAAAATGGACAAGTAATAAGGAAAAAAGCAATATTGGTTTTTTAGGGGTATGACCAGGTGGAAGGTATTGATTTTGAAGAAACTTATGCTCCTATAGCATGACTTGAAGTAATCAGAATGTTTTTAGCACTATCATGCCATAAAAATTTCAAATTATATCAAATGGATGTCAAGTCTGCATTCCTGAATGGAAAACTAGAAGAAGAAGTGTATATTGAACAACCTAAAGGGTTTCTCTTGTCAAAAAACAAAGATTATGTATGTAAACTAAAGAAGGCACTCTATGGTCTCAAACAAGCTCAAAGAGCATGGTTTTCAAGACTAAATAGTTACTTGAAACAACAAGGTTTTAAAAGAGGAGCCACTGAAAGTAATATTTACCTAAAGATCAAAGATAAAAATATGATCATTATTGTTGTCTATGTGGACGATATCATATTTGGAAGCAATCTTCAAATCCTAAGTGTTTACTATCAAATCCTAAGTATGGCTTGTGGTAACCAAAAGGACAAGACTTTAACTTGAAGGTGTTTACTAATGAAGATTGGGCAGGAAGTGTTGATGATCGAAAAAGTACTAGTTGAGTAGCATTCTTTCTGGGAAATTGTTTAGTATCATAGTTAAGTAAAAAAAAATCCTCCATTTCACTCTCTATAGTAGAAGTAGAATATATTGTTTCTCCCTCATGTTGCACTCAGGTTATTTGGATGAAATAAACCCTATAAGATCTACTTGTAAAATATGAACATCCAATAGTGATCAATTGTGATAACACTAGTGCTATAAATATGTCTAAAAATCCTATCATGCATTCTAAAAAAAACATATACCAATCAAGTATCACTATCTAAGAGAATAGGTATCTCAAAAAGCTATCCAATTAGAATACATTGACACAAAAGAACAGATTGCTGAAATTTTCACCAAACCACTACCTAAGGAATCCTTTGAGTGTTTTAGACAGAAGATAGGAGTAATTCCTTAACAAAATCACTAAGAGGAGGAAGCACAATCTCAGGGGGGGATATGATGACAGGGGGAGCTATCAGACGGAGAGGTTTCTTTGTCATTGGTGTCAAAGGGGGAGAATGACTAAAGATCTTGCCATCAATGCCAAAGGGGAAGATTGTTGAGTAAAATAGTTTTCATTGATGTCAAAACTATTAAAAAAATTCAAAGATATACAGGCAGGATGAAACCAATAAAATAATAAAGGAATAACCCTTTTGCAGGTTGCAGGTTGCAGGATAAATGGCAAATGAATAACCATGTAGAAATTTCAACGACTGAGATCGATCATCCAAATAAATCGACAACTCACAATGTTCTTTCTGAATGGACTAGTGCAAAGGTTAACACGTGCGAAGTGATAAATTTCCACGAAGGATTAAAATCATACGGCTTATATTAGTCCCACACTAGATCTGATGGTTAAGGATTAGTGCCAACAGTTAGGCAAAAAATAAAAAAGCTCTGCAAAAGAGGAAGATCAGGCGGCTGAGATTAGTGTAAAAGCAATTAGCCTAAGTCAAGACTCCCTCATTTCAGAATGCAGAAAGGAGCTCACAGAAAGGAAAGTCCAGAAAGCGAAAAGCTCAGAAGTTGGTTTCGCAACAATCAAGATCGAACGACTTATATTAGTCCCTTATTAGATTTTACAGTTAAGGATTAGTCCCGACAGTTAGGTAGAAAAGATAATATTCCACAAAACATCAAGATCAGATGACTTAGATTAGTTCCACTAAAATAGATCAACGGTTCGGCAAAAGAAGTGCAGAAAGTGAGAAGGTAGAAAGTAATTAGCCAAAGGTGTGAAACATTTATTTTATGACTTCTGCATTCCGTATTGCGGAAAGGATCTTGTGGAAAGGAAAGTACAGAACTTGGAAAGAAGAAATTCAAGAAATGACGTAAGGAGATGTTGTGGTTCCTCAAACCGTGATCGAGAAGATCAACGATTAGGAAGACATCTGCTTAAGATTGATGGTGTGGAATGATTGGTGTGGAAGAGTTAATGCGGAATGCATAATGAGGAATGTGTATATATCAAAAGCAATGTTAGAGTCTTTTCGAAAACCCGCATCCTGCAATATGGAGATCAACGCTCATAGAGAAGCCCGATGAAGATCAATGGTGGGGAATCATTGAAGCAGAAACTTGGTGCGGAATTACGATTTCAAAACTAGGGAAATATATAGAGTAGATGAACGATCTAGATAAATTCAGACATAAGATTAACTGTCTGGATTATATCTATATAATAATATTACAGAAGCACCAGAAAATGATAAACAGGGATGCGGAAATGGATTCTAATCTATGGGAACAATGAAATGGTGCCTTTGCCTAAATTTAACAAAGAAATGATGTGACAACTGAAGGAGTAGATGAAATTTTCCTTTTTAGGCTTCCACAATAAAATTTGATTCTTAATTGTTGGTTTTTATGTATTTTAAATACAAAGGGCCATTACTGATTCACCCCCCCTCTTAGTATTGTGCGATAAACCAACAGGGGTTCTTCCAACCCATTTCACCTATCAATAATTTGACAAGGAACTATCCTTTCCAATGGCATGAAAAGGATCAAAATGAATTCTAAAAAATGAAAGAGGTAATGAGTAGTTGTCCCATTCTTGCATTACCTGATTTTTCAAAACCATTTGTCTTGTAGTGTGATGCAATAGGGTATGGTATTGGAGCAGCCCTAAAGCAAGGGAAACATCCAATATATTTAGAGAATAGGAATATTCAACCACATGAGAAGCATTAATCTATTTATAAAAACTAAATTCTAGCCATCATGCATGCTTTTATCAAGTTCAAACAATACGCGGTGGGGAACAAGTTTGTGGTCAAGATTGACCATAATAGCCTAATATACTTCCTCATTCAAAAGGATCTAAATGAAAGGAAACAAAAGTGTGTTAGTAAGTCTCAATAATTTTATTTTGACATTGAATATGTAATTTAAGGAAATATTAATGTGGTAGCAGATGCCTTATCTTGAAGACCCTCTATCTCTCTAATGGATGTTGCAGAAGATTGGAAAGATATATTATAAGTAGAATATACCAATGATAATTTGGTTGTGAAATTTTTCATGGGACTAACCATCATAATAGGTATAATATTGTGTATGTAATCATCTACTACAAATACATAATCTATTTGGTCCCTGGTTCAATCTTGAAGAAAAACATTTTGAAGAGTGCTCACGATATCCTTTAGCAGGCCACCCTTGTTTCTTCAAAACATATAGAATGTTGAGAAAACGATTCTATTGGAATGGGTTGAAGATTGATGTTATGAAATATGTGAATTAATTCCCAACGTATCAGCAAAACAAGGTAGAGCACAATCATCTAGCTGGTCTCTTGCATCCCTTTCCTATACCAAAACAAAAAGGGGAAAGCATTTCCATGGATTTCATCATTGATCTACCCAATTTCTTGGTAAGGATTGCATATTTGTAGTAGTGGATAGAATCAATAAATTTTCCCATTTCTTTGTTATTACTACCTCCTTTAATTCTTCACAAGTGGTTGAGTTATTCTTTAGAGAAGTTTTTAGATTGCATGGGATTCCCAAGAGCATTGTTAGTGATAGAGATAGAAAAGTTTTGAGTGCATTTTGGAAAGAAATATTCAAAATGGTGGGAACAAACTTGACTCCTAGCACAATATATCATCCACAAGATGATGTCCAAACAGAGAGGGTGAATCAATGGTTGGAAGGATACTTGAGAAACTATGTCAGTGAGCAGCAAAAAACATGGATCAAATCGTTACATTTTGGTGATTTTGCTATATATTAATTTTAATATGTCCATTGGGATGTCTCCTTTGAAATAAGTTTATGGTTATGATGCATAAAATTTTATTGACCACACATTTGGTGATAGTAGATATCCAAAATATAAGGATTGTATTGAAGAAATTCAAGATATTTTGAAGGTTTTGAAAGATAACTTGCAGGTTTCCCGAAACCAACAAAAACAATATGTAGATCAACAAATAGTGGAGAGAAATTTACAAGTGAATGACTTGGTGTGTTTGAGGTTGAATCCCTACAAACAAAGCTCCTTAAAAGGAAAAGGTTCAAAAAATATCAAACCAAGGTTTTATGGTTCCTAAAAAGTTGTTCGAAAAGTTGGAGAACTAGCATATGAATTGGAACTTACAGAAGTAAGCAAGGTCCATAATGTATTTCATGTTTCATGTCTTAAAAATGTGACAGGGAAACATATTTCAGTTTCAGAAACATTACCTCACTTGGATTGTGAAGGACAACACATTATGATTTGAGAAAGAATAATGAAGACACGGGAAAGAATCTAAGGAGAAGAACGATAAAGGAATACTTGGTACAATGGAAGGATTTACCTAGTGACGAAGCCACTTGGGAAGATGAAAAAAAAATGTATCATCCAAACATTGAATTTATTGAGAAAAATAAATATTTGGTGGGGAGGACTGTCATGTCCCCATCTAGATAAGACTACTTGCAAACAATCTTTCACCAACCTACTAGTTCCCTTGGTTTAGGTAGAGGCATAAATTTTGTAATAAGGGAGATATAGGACCCAAAAGGACCTTTGTTTACCATATTCACTTTAAAATGGGTCACATAAATAATAAATGTAAATTATAAAATAAGGTGGCATTGGTTCATGGAGACAAATGGGAGCTTGTGGAGTCTTTGGGTGACTATATTCCCCCACGCACTTGGAATGACCTTCATCCAAATTTGAACCCACGGCGAATGCAACATTATTGGAGGGTGATGTGTTGTAAAATACTCTATAATGATACAAGTAATTCTAATTAGGATAGGATATTAACTCACATGGAAGAGGAAGATATTTAGAATACAATGTATGCCACTTGGAAGGAGATTCCATGCACTGTATGACAACAAATGATGAAAGATTCTATGAAAAATATGACAATTTCAGACCTGATTTCATACCTATGAAAAAATGACATGACAGGGATAAAAATAGCCACCAAGGGGGACTATTTGGGAGTTATAAGCAACCATTCAAATTCAAGAAAGAATTTGAGCATGAAGAAGAAGACAAGTGTCATAGGAGTTACAAAACCACTAAGTTGAGTTGGAGGAATACTATGGAGGGAACTTAGACCTTAGGATGCCTAATGAGGTTAATAAAAGTATTTTGTTATTAATTAGAACTATTTTTTATAATTGTTTAATTGGACTTTGGCATTTTGGAGAGCTTTTGCTTGTCCATTGCACAGTGAGTGTTTACTGTCCCTGCTTGAACCAATTTCGAGGGAGTTGGATTCATTTCCAAGTTGGTTGATGGAGAGGCCATTTAGGAATATAATTGGAGATAAATTAAGGTTTTTTCTTTTTATTCTTAAGTCCCATATAACTCTATTTATCATCTTTATCCATCTTCTCTCATTCCTACTTCACTATTCACCCATACTCTAATGTGATGACACACTTGTTGGAGTGGTGCTTGATCAGTCTATTTAATGCCTAAGATTGGGTACATGATTTATATATATCTACTCTTATTTACTTATTGTCTGTGACTTGAAATATAAGTAATCCATATGTGAAAATCTTGCATTTCCATGTTATTAAACCACTAGTTTTCATGTATTTGGCTTCCATCTTGAAAGAGTTGTATATCATATGTGTATGAAGGAATTTATATAATGTTTAATTTTGTTAGAGAATAAATTTGTATTTTTTATATGGTATTTATATTTAATGTAATTATCTGAACTATTCACTCTACTTTTCATGTGCCATAATCGAGCTAGTAATGTAATTTTCCCTTAAACAATTTCCTTGAAAGTTGGAATTCAAATGTTGCACATTATGATCATGTTGTAGAGATAATAACCATGATTACTGACAGCCCTTGATTCCTTATATTAATCCCAATACTCTGTTCTGAAATTTGGGAGTTTCATACTTGAGTTGGGAATCCAATTTGGCCTCCACCCCTAGGGGGAATTTGACCTCAATTTCCTAGGAAATTTTCACTTTCTCTCATTAGCCCAAAAATAAGTTGCAGAAGCTTAAAGTTAGATAAAAAGTTTTTATATGTAATATTGGGATGTACTAATACTCACCATACCATTTAATTTCAAATTATATACCATTTGGAGTCAGTTGGAACCCCCTATATTCATGACTAGTTAAGCCGAAATTGCACTTTTCTCCAAAACTTCCAAGTAGGGTTATTACATGGAGTCAACTTCCTCTTAGTCTTATTATACTAGGGTTTCTTCTAGATTTTTCCTTGGAGGAGGCACATTTATTTTTGGACTCATCAATTATTATCATGATCATGGATAGAAGACCATGCTTTGATACCATTTTAATGTACCCGAATAGAGATTCATGCACACTAACACAAAAAATTCAAACAATGACTAGATTGTCCCAACTCTCTCCAAATACTTCTAGATATTTCTTAATTTTACCAAACTTTACTCTAGGGTTTAATATAGCCACAAGAAAACCTAGAACACTTCTCAACATACCAACAATTCTTGGGTAAAGGTAAACTCAATATTCTGCTTCGATGGATTTCACTTTTCCAAGCACATCACACATGGGCAGACCAATTGGAGTAAATTTAAACCAATTTACTGGAGGAATTTTCGACAGGAATTATGTGGGAACTTGTTTACTAATGGTGCAATAATGAAAGTATATATGTTATGCAACTAAGTCGCAACCTGCTGCAATGTGCATTGGGTTCATAGTTTTGAATTTTCTTGTGGGATTATGGAAGATTTGGAGAAATATTGAAAACCAACACAACACTACTAGTTTTGTTAATGTTTTAGGAATTCCATTTTATCTCCTAATTCTACTATGACTGTGGAAGAATCTCCCTCCTCCATTGAACCAATCAGATGCAAAGATGGTCCCTCCATTGAACTTAGATGCAAATATAGTCCCTCCTCCATTGAACATACTAGATGCAAATATGGTTCCTCCTCTATTGAACCCATAAGCAAAGATATCCCCTCCTCCATTGAACTAGCTAGATTATGCAAATATTTCGGTGTGGTATGTCTAGATTCCCCGGATTGGTTTCTCATCTTATCACTTCTTCATCTTGAGGCCTAATACAATTATTCTCGCTTCAGAGTCATATCTCTATTTTCTCGGCTTGCATTCCAATTTGCTTAGTATTTTATTTTTCTTCGCCTTAAATATATATCTTTAGTTCCCATGAAGGAAGGGTGCAAAATTGTTGGATTTTTTATTATTATTATTTTTTGGTTATTTTTAGGTAACAAATAACTGTTGCAACCATCATATTTGACCCAAACTGAACTTTAAGTAAATCTTTTTTACGAAATGATCTAAAACCAAAAACACATTGCACTTTTTCCATTATTTTTTTCTGAGAGAGATCCGAATAAAATTATAGGTGTGAAGATCCGAATAATGAAGCTTTAACTAGATTAAAATGTTGAGTTATTGGTTACAAATTGCTTTCGGGTTTTAGTTTCAAATGATTAATATGTTTGGTGATTGGTTAAGGATTGTTTTTAGGTTTTATCTTCAAATTATTAATATAAACTTTGTTTTTAGTTTTTATGAAACTTTAAAAAATAGTAAATGAACGTGCAACTTTATTTCCCTTTAAAAATAAGAAAAGTTGGGTTTGTGCACTTATAAACTTATTCCCATAAAAATGATTTTTCATCAAGAATTTCAATAGTATTGAAATACTAAAAGTCCTTTCTACTTTAAAAACCAAAGGATGTTTCAAAACTTTGGGTTGGGAATGCTTCCCTAAACCTTAACAAATACAATTATCACATAGCCAAATGTGTTATGTATAGTTGAGAAGACTTCTGATGTGGTTGAGTAAGCCAAACCTAACCAAATAAACAAGAAGAATGGATACATGCTCATAAATAGAGGGTTTCAAGTAGTCATTGGGTAGAGTTTATGTGGAAAACACCACTTAGTAAAATACTTTATTATTTTTTTTTAAGCAATCAAAACGACCAAAATTGTGTATTTTTTTGTTTCCATATCATCCATCTAAATTATATTATTGATATTTAATAATAATAGTAGTAGTAATAATAATAATCTAATTTTAAGGCCAAAATGTACGAGACCCCTTGTTCTTTTTCAAGTGGTATGCGACCCTTCTTTGTGGGATAAGGGGCCCTAAACAAAATTATTGTTTGAGGTTTTAGTTTCGGTGATTTATGGCAACTTTGACAATGGACAATTGATCTTAGTTTTGCTCAAAGTTTTGAAAAAATATTAAATCAATGTGGAACTTTATCTCATTAGGAAAAGTGAACTTGAAAAAGAAATCGATTTTGTCCACTTATTCTTACTCCCATAAAATTCCATTTTCATCCAAAATTTCAATAGCCTTGAAATAGTAAAATGCGTTGCTACTTTAAAAACCATACCATTTTTATGAGCATGATTGCCTCAACATGGCCAAATATAATTAGCACATAGCCAAATGTGTGGTTTATAGTTGAGAAGACTTCTGATGTGGTTGAGTGAGCCAAAAATAACTAAATAAACAATGGATACCAAAAAAATGGTAAATGACCAACATAAGGTTTGGAGATATCTAATAATTCAACGATTTGGACTAGATAACCAATTAAATTATTTTTCAAAATCATAATTTAATTGTGTTTTAATTGTGATTTTGATGGTAGAAATCCATTCAACAACCTTAGAAACCCCTGGGGCACCAAAAATTCCAAAAGTTGAGAGTTGAAAACCTATATTTTGAAAAATTATGACTGTATTTTTTCAAATAATGTTGGAAAATTCATCTTATTATGACCCACATGGTAGAATTTTTAGACTAACTGCATAAGGTTTTTGATTTCCATATTATTTATATTCAATTATTAACAATTTATACATCAATCAAAATTGAATGTGTTGGGTCTCGGTTATGTAGAAACACAACATGGTTATTATGCTCATAAATTGTGGTCATTATCGAATTATTTAGGATTTGATTGGAAAATTACGAGGTAAAATGTAAAAGCCGATATTTTTTATGTAAGTGGAATTAGTGGAGCATTTATCCCCCCCACTCCATAACGCATGATAAATATAGGTTTTCCCTAGTTATTAGGCATGCCATACTTTTGGAGTTTATCTTGAAAACTTCTCTTTGAGTTCTAGAATCTTCCATGTGCATTATAAGGCCCAGGGAGTAAGTTCATTAACCCCATTTCCCATGGAATATGTATTCAATATTTTTAGTTAATAACAAAGCAAGTATGAGTTTGTTGTGTGTATGTTATTTATTTTTCCTTGTTATTGTTTAGTTGTGGATCTACTAATTGGCATTTATTTAGATTTGTGGTATGCTTCAAGTAGTTTCAAAAGATTCCTTATTTCAATTTGATAGGTTTGTGATTTAATAAAAGTTCACATGTGATAAAATTGCTAACATAATGAGACAAGTATATGTGATGCAATTTATTTAACGTTAGGCACTCAACTCTCTTAATTCCATATTAGCCCCCCTGCATTGAGCCCAAATAAAATGATGTTGATGCAACCTATTCCTATTGTAAGAAGTGATTCTGTCTAAATTCCATAGATTGATTTCCCATGTTACTACTTCTTCCTTGAATTAGATTTATTAGAGACTTAAGAATTTTTTCTAGCTTGACTTCAAAACACTCTATGTGCTTCCCTTGCATTCCAATTGATAAGA
This sequence comes from Pseudotsuga menziesii, assembly GCA_001517045.1. Taxonomy (NCBI): domain Eukaryota; kingdom Viridiplantae; phylum Streptophyta; class Pinopsida; order Pinales; family Pinaceae; genus Pseudotsuga; species Pseudotsuga menziesii. The sequence continues at coordinate 203,508 of LPNX010353697.1, read as the reverse complement.
ATTTTATTCTTATTCTTCTTAAATATGCATATCCTTACCATTTCTTGGCCCACAAAGGAATGGTACAAATGGTGTCAACTAAACTCTAGATTATCTGCACCCTAAATCCGGTAATTGTTTTGGAAAAACTCCAATTGAAATTATTGAAATGGTAATTTTGGGTTGCTGCAATTGCATAATTGGGTTTTCCTAGAGGTAATCAAGGATGTTGAATCCATTTATGCAATAAAATTGAAATTCCAACAATTGAAATCACAATCTTAGAAACAGATGGGGGCTCCAAATTTGGCGAAAAGAACCGAAAAGGTGCAAATCGTCTAGAGATTTGTTTACTCCAATACAAAGAGGTGATATTTTATTTTTTAATGTTTTGTGTTATTTATATGCTAGAAAAATTAACTATTTCAACCATCATATTTGACCCAAATTGAGTGTTCTATGTAATCCTAATAAAGTATTTTATTAATGTTATTTTTAAGAAATCAAAATGATGTAAAATGCATTTCCATATCACCTATCTAAACTATATTATTGATATTTATTAATATTTTATAATTATTAAAATTATAAAATTAATAACCAAATATTACCATATTAAATTGATTAAAATTGTTTGGTGGATGGTTACAAATTTTGTTGGTGGTATAATTTCAATTGATTGATGGGAACTTTGACAATGGAATTTTTTTTTTGGTTTTGACCAAAATTTTAAAGAAAAATAAATGGATTTATAAATTTACTTCACTAGAAAAAATGAAGTTAAAAAAAAGTTGACTTTGTGCAAATATAAACTTATTTCCATAAAAATTCCTTTTCAACGAAAAAAAATCAATAATCTTGAAATGATAAAAGTCATTTTTACTTTAATAACTAAACTATGTTTCAAGGATTTGATTTTGGAGCATGTGCTAACTAAATAAAGAGGAATGGATATGAAAAAAATTAGTAAATAAAAAACCCTAAGATTTTTGTTGTTCTTCTCATTTATATTAAATATTTAACCATTTATACATCAATTAAAATGGAATGAAATGAACAAAAAAAATCCAATTTATTTAATGTTTACCATTTAACTACTAGGCTACTTCGGTTAAAAAATGAAAAATAACTCCATAAAGTGAAAGAAACTACAAGAAGTGTTCACACAACAAATTTTCTCAAGTGCTAGTCCTCAATACATATGTTTCCTCTAGTGTTAACCCTTTGGACATATCATATCCTACCAAGTTGAGACAAAATTACCCCATCTTTCTCACAAAAATGAAGGTGATTGTCATGAAAATATTCTACAATAAACCACTTTTCTTAATTTGGAAGGAAGCAATGTTATCCCACCAAATAACATAGCTATTTACCATGATGCAACGAATGTGTGTGCATTTCCAATAGCATTTCTTTCGATAAAAGAGAATGCAAATCTAGAAATTTTGGTGTTGAATGAGATAAGGGAACATTCTCTTCAATCTTAGATGGTTAATACAACTTTAGGTTGTTCACATCAATGATAAAATGGATTTTTAATTATGGCACAATGCCCAATTTAAATGCATTTTATACAACTTGTTGAATAATTGCTTATGGACTATATTGGAGAGGATGGAAGTAATGATGTTGTTGGTCGTTGAAATTATACTTGGGAAAAGGAAGACACAATTTATCTATAAAAATTAAAATTTGTGCCATAAGCTTATTTTTATCTAGTGTGATTAAGATTTAACTTGCATGTGATCAAGAGAAAAATGGACCTAGCTATAGATCTTTGTTAAGGTACCTTAAAAACAAGAATCATGTCATTACTTCTACTAGTGAAGGAAAGAGTAGAGCAAAGAATCACTGGTATCTCATAGGGAGCATGTTGAAAATATAGCACTATTCAAAAGGAGAAGGTCTTTTAGAACTATGAGCAACCCTATTATAGATCTCTTATACAATCTGCAACTATTTATTAGAGGTTATACTTTCAATTGATTGACAGGAAATTTGTCCTTGGTTTTGGAAGAAGTTAAAAAAACAAAATTAATGTAGAACTTTAGATTAGTAGAAAACATGAACCCCAAAAAAAGTAAATTTTACCACTTATTAACTTACACTTATTATAGTTCATTTTCAACCATAATTTCAATTCCCTTGAAACACTAAAATTCATTCCTACTTTAGGAACCAAACACTACTTAAGGGGGTTCATAGTATAATTCCTTCGAACAATATTTTAATTGTTTGGATTTTGAACATAATTAACATATAGTTGAATGCATGTTGTATATTTTACAAGACGAATGACTAATGATATGGTAGAGGAATTCAAATTGAAACTAACTTAATAAATACGAAGAATGGATTTGGAAAATTGGTAAATGAACATTACTTCTAAGACCTTTGTTTTTCCTATTATTTATGTTAAATACTTAGCCATTTATATATTAATCAAAATTGAATGAATAATGCATAATCATACAATTTATTTAATGTTGGGAACTTAACTACTTGTCAACATTTTGGTTACTCAAGCTAGTAAACACAAAACAAGATAATAAGGAAGCTACAAAATATGTTAATAATATGGTTTTTTTTGTTAAAGGAGAGGGATTATAAAATGCTCAGTAACTATTTGTGGTGTTAATCCTTGTGCTTCTTCAAAGATATCCTTATATTTATCTATTTTTTTTTGTTGGCAAAGTGGTGGAACCCCCCTAACTAGCAGGGTTTCCATTGGCTAAGTAACCACAAACCAGGGGCATGTAAGCTATCAAAATCACCCGGGGATTGCACCCGACCTGGACCGCACCAACCCTTAACATGGTTGGATTTTTTGGTATTCGATGAGATTAGAACCAGTGACCTTTCAGCTTAGGGGGGCGTCTTAACCATACCCCGCCACCACCTATTCTACATCTCTCAAATATCCTTATATTTATCTATTATTGTTGAAGGAAATTTGTAATGTTCAATGGTTCAATGTCCTTCTTGAGAGGGATATTTACACATAAAAAAGAGCTCTACTAGAAAGATACCTATTTGAATGTCTCATGACCAAAGAAGAGATAAAATACTATTACTAAAATTTAATTAACCTAAAATCATAACCATCCTATTCTAAAGTAGAATCCTCCATTATAATGTATTTGTGGTCATGATTATTAAGATGACCCAAAAATACTAAAACATAACATAAGAGATTCACATAACACTCAACGATGTCATGAAAGGAAGGAATAGAAAATGAAACCACACACCAATGATTGATTAAAGACATGTTTTCATAATTTGTTATCCACTTTGGATAGTATGGGTTAGGATAGATAACAAGTTGAGTGATTTAGTTTGTAAACAATAGAGAAAGAGATGCCATTGTTAATGTTGAACCCCTTCATGACTTCTATTCCACAACCATCATCGGGAGATGTTTTTGTTAATGCTTAAGCTTCCCATTTTCTCTCTTAATTGTATTACGACTATATAATATAGTTCCTCTTCCTTTGAGCACATATTCAGTAAATTTGACATGGTTTTTTTCTCTTGTATGAAATGCTTATGTTTATATTCAGAAAAAATATTTCCTTTTTTATTACTTCTTCCTCAAATAAAATTTGTTAAAGATAATAGAAATTTTCTCAGTTGAAATCAAATCTCTATGTGCTCCACTTATATTCTAATTAGATAATTATTTTATTCTCACATTACATAAAGGTTTCCTAAATATATATCCTTACTATCCCAATTACTAAACCACTAAGTTACAAGGAGGTCATGTTTTATATTTTTTTAATTAATTTTGTTATCTCTAGATTACCAAATATGACCCTTTTAGCCACCAGATTTGACCAAAATTGAATGTTTTAATCTATGTAATCAAACTAAATAATTTATTAATATTCATTTAATGTATTAAACAAATATTTATCTTCATGTCATCCATCTAAATTATATTATTAATATATTTTTTTCAAAACATTAAAACAAAACTAGATTTGAACCCAAAATCCGATGACGCCATCCGACGAAATCTGACACAATTAAAAGTGCGGTCAGATATTACTTTTAAAACATTCAATTTATTTAATTCTTTCATAATTTGACCATGAATGTCGTCGGATATTCAACGGGCGTATCAACCAATAGGGTATCTAACAAATATGAAATAAATTGGAATGCAATATCAACCAATTGATGCATGCCACAATGAGTTAGATGATCATGATGTAGAGGAAGATGTAGAAGAATTGTATGAGGAATATGGTGTACATGACAATGATTATATGGCCCTTAATCCTTTCAATGTTGAATCTGGATTTGATGATTCAAATGTGGGCTTGGATAAAAAATATGATCAATTGTATTGAATTGTATGAGGTATGCCTTAATATATCTATCTCGTATATATTGAATCAATATTCATATAATTATTGACTTGTATTAGTACATATAAATAAGAGCTCATATTTAAAAACCATGGCTAAAATGTTCATCTTGTTTTGTAAAAACTGACTTGGAAAGTAGGTTCTTTTTACTCTTCTTAGTTTCTAATCTAGTGGTAACAATTTTGCAATATTGTTATGTTGACATCATAAATTATTTATTTCTTGTTTCTTTTCTTCCTAAAATGCAATTATTTTATTGAATAATGTATCTATTTCAATATGTATCCGGGCTATGTGATATAGGAGAGATAAATAAATGTATTTCTTCTACAAAGAGTGACAGGAAAGGAACATCAAATCAAGCTTCTCATAGTGTGGATGATACTTTAGAAGAAATCAAAACACAAGGAACGATTGCACTTGGCCTATGGATTGACTTAAGAAGGAAGATTGTTCAATCAAGACAAAACCCCATCATACAGGATGTGGTTGGAATTATTGTGTTGTTAGGGAAAGTAGAAGATGATGTTCTCAGTTGATAAGAACTTAAATGATATCTCCAAGGGATAGGAAATCATATGGTTTTATTATTTTGTAGCTTTTATTTTGAGTGTAAATATTCAATTTGTAGTGAACTATTTTGTCATTCTGTAAGAAATAACTTTTGATGTTTGAGTATGATAGAAAATCTTTGTTTTCATATGAATACTTATTTTGTATTGCCTTCTTTAGTACACAATATGGTAGTTTCTTGAGTTTAAGAAGTTTTCTTTATCATCCATGCAAATTACAAATGACATGTTTAATATTATCCATACACCTTTTAAGTATTTAATATGTATGGTCCTTATGTTAATAGACATATATTTTGGGAATATTTTTGTTAGATTTTTGGGTTTATTCATAAGTGTTTACACCATTGTGTTCAGTATTATGGATTTCACTCTGTAGATATTTTCTTGGGGGTGCTTCATCTAATGTGGGGTGCATGGTGTGTCGATTACACCTGATTAAGTCACTCACATAATTATTCACTTAATTTTGTCTACTTTGATTATATGTCATGTAGGAAGTATGGCATGGAAATTATGATGATGTGGTTTGTGTGATGAGTTTATAATTGTGTAAGAGTATGGAAATTTGGCTAAGTGCATGAATTTGACTCTATGTTGGAAAATTAGTCAAAGTGGCTCTAGGAAAATACACGCTAGCTCACAGTGTTTAATGCTAAAAATCATGTGATACTATACGCATAGATATTGTTGGTTTCTGCATCTAAAAATATGATTGGATTTTCCAAACATTCTTTGAGGATGGAGTTATTGGTTTTTCAAAAGTGCCCTCTGGCATGATTTGCACTGTTCCAGTAAAATGCACACCCAATATAGATAATGAGGATGTTGGGGATAAAATTGACATGGATGGAGTTAGCATGTTGTCCCCCATACTATGGAAAGTATAAAGTAGAAAAATTAAATGAATAATTCTATGAGCGACTTGGAAAGTAGGTTCTTTTAACTCTTGTGAGTTTCTAATCTAGTGGTAATAGTTTTGCAATTGTGTTATCATGTCATCATAAAGGCTCTCTTTCTTTGTTGCATTTATTCTTAAAATAAAATTATTTTGTAGAATAATGAATCTATTTCAATATACATATGGGTTATGTTATACATGATAGCTAAATAAATTTATTTCTTCTGAAAAAAGTGATGGGAAAGGAATGTTGAATCAAGGCTCTCATAGTGTAGATGATACTTTAGAAGAAATCGAAAGACAGGGAATGATTACAGCTAGCATATGGCTTGAATTAAGTAGGAGGAGTGTTCAACAAAGATAAATCCCCATCATATAGGATGTGGATGGAATTTTTGTGTTATTGGGGAAAGTAGAAGATGATGTCCTTGGTTGGTAAGAACTTAAATGATATCTCCACGGAATAGAAAATAAGATGGTTTATTATTTTGTAGCTTTTATTTTGACTGTAAATATCCAATTTGCATAGTATTATTTTGGAATTTCGTAAGAAATAACTTTTGATGTTGGAGTATGCTAGAAAATATGTGTTTTCATATAAATACTTATTTTGTATTAAATTCTTTAGTACGCAATATGGAAGTTCCTTGAGTTCAAGAAGTTTTCTTTATCATCCATACACCATAGGCCTTACAAATGACATTGTGTAAGAGTATGGCAATTTGGCTAAGTGCACGAATTTGACTAAATGTTAGAAAATAAGTCAAAATTGCTTTAGAGAGTTGCACGCTAGCTCACAGTGTTTAATGATAAAAATCATATGAAACTATAGGAATGGAGGTTGTTGGTTTGTGCATCTAACCATATGATTGGATTATCCAAACAATATCTGAGAATGGACTTACTGGTTTTCCAAAAGTTCAACCAGGCATGATTTCATTGTTCCTATAAAATGCATTCCCAAGATAGAGGATGGGGTTCATAGGATGAAATTGACACAGATGGAGTCATCGTGTTGTCACTTATACTATGAAAAGTATAAAGTAGAAAAACGAAGTTAATAATTCTCTAAGAGACTTGGAAAGTAGGTTCTTTTAACTCTTCTGATTTTCTAATCTAGTGGTGACATTTTGGAAATATTGTTATCATAAAGTCTCTCTTTATTGTTGCACTTTCTCATAAAATGTTGATATTTTGTTGAATAGTGTATCTATTTCAATATGCATCTAGGTTATATGATACAAGAGAGACAAATAAATATATTTCCTCTTAAAAAACTATGTGGAAAGGAATTCCAAATCAAGGTTCTCATAGTGTGGATGATACTTTCGAAGAAAAAAAAAGATAGGGAACGACTATAGCTGGCATATGGCTTGACTTAAGTAGGCATAATGTTCAATCAAGACAAATCCCCATCATAAATGATGTGGTTGGAATTGTTGCATTGTTAGGGAAATTAGAAGATCATGTCCTTAGTTGGTAACAACTTAAAAAATATTTCCAAGGGATAGGAACTTAGATGGTTTTATTATTTTGTATATTTTATTTTGAGTGTAAATATCCAATTTGCAGGGCACTATTTTGTCATTTCATAAGAAATAGCTTTTGATGTTTGAGTATGCTAGAAAATATTTTTATTTCATATAAATTCTTATTTTCTTTTATCTTCTTTAGTACATAATATCGTAGTATATTGATTTCAAGATGTTTTCTTTATCATCCATACACCATAGGATTTACAAATGGAATTGTGTTAGAGTATGTCAATTTGGCTAAGTGCAATAATTTGACTAAGTGTTGGAAAAGTAGTCAAAGTGGATATAGGAAAATGCATGTTGGCTTTCAGTGTTTAATGAAAAAATAATATGAGACTATAGGCATGGATATTATTGATTTGTGCATCTAACCGTATGATTGGATTTTCCAAACAGCCTATGAGGGTAGAGTTACTTGTCTACAAAAAGTGCCCACTAGCATGATTTGCATTGTTCGAGTAAAATGCATGCCTAGGATATAGGATGAGGTTGCAGAACATAAAATTGGCATGGATGGAGTAAGCATGTTGTCCCCCATACTATGGAAGCTTAGTGTTGATGTATATGTAACTTCAGAATGTATTTCACTTGTATTTATTATATATTATAACCCAATGTTTATTCTGGGATTTATTTGAGTCATGTCATGCCCTAATGTTCCTATCGGGAAGATCTATAATGTAAAAAAGTAATGTTAAGTCATCGTGGGTAACCCTCCTATCGGTTAAGGGCTAAATTCCCCACAATTATGGGGCACTAGGGTTATTAGACTCTCCTAGAGAGGTCGTCCCTATTAGGGTTTAGTCAAGTAGGGAATTAGTATAAATAGAGAGTTGGCCTCTCTATTTATCACACATCTCATACACACTCAAGTGTAGTGCATAGTTTAGGAAGGAGAAGACACCGGGGCTAGATAGAAAGAAGTTACTATTGTCGGGAGATCACTTACTGTTTTGGGTTCTACTTTTGGTGCTGATTCTATCTCCGAGGAAGTTGCAGGGTTTTCACTATTTATGGTTTCCCTAAGGATAAACACCGTGTTCATTGTCTCTTGTGTTTGATTGTTGTGCTTATTATTCTCTCAGTTAAATATCCTAATGTATTGCTAGCTTAATGATAAAAATATAACATGGTATCAGAGCTAACTTAAGAAGAAGACATTGTGCAACTGCGGGAACTAGGGCTTCCTACTTTATGGATATTCCTCCATAGATTTTAAACAAAATAAGGTTGGAATAACTCTCCTCCTTAGGGTGCATCTTTTTGTCGAAGCAAAATCCAATTCTGAGGTTTTTCAGTTTTGGACCCGACACTACTGCCAGAAATTAGGGATTTTCACAAAAGAGGAATTTTTTAGTGAGCCCAGGCCTGGATTGATCTCCTCTCCAAAATCAAAGTTAGGGATCAAATTCAAAGCATTTCATTGGATAGAAATCCAGAAAAGCAAAACCCTAATTTGCTACTAAACCAGCACTGCAGGATTTCAACTCCAAATTTAGATCCGACATCTTGACCTAGTAAGATCTAAATCTTTTGTTTTTCCATTTGAGGTTCTCAGTTAAGATGTATCATCATACCAAGCTTGATGAAAATATTGAGGGAGCTGATAAATTCTGAGCCTGGAAGTATAGGATCTTCCTGGTCCTGGAAGAAAATTAGTTGGACTCCTATATCAATGAGGAGGTTCTAGTTCCAGAGGGAGATGAGGCTAAGGCCTTACATAAGAAGAAGTTGGTTATGGCAAAGATGATTATTACTGATTCAATCAAGGATCACCTCATACCACAGGTGTCCTCCCTCAAGACACCTAAATCTATGTTTGATGCCCTAACCAAATTGTTTGAAGGGAAGAACATAAACCAGAAGATGAATCTGATATCTTAGATCAAGGAACAACTGGAAGCAGTAGATGAAGAAGTGGAAAATGCAGAAATTGTGATGACCACCTTAAATGGTCTCCCTAGATCATGGGACTCTTTCATTCAAGGGATCTGTGCCAGAAAGAAGTTAGTCAAGTTTAGCAGACTATGGGAAGAATGCTCTCAAGAAGAAGCTCAGATAACAGCTCAAGAAGAGAAGATGGGAAATGAATATCAAGCCCTCATAGTTCACTCCAAGAAAACCAGGAGGAACCATCATCACTCCAAAGGTAAGATCTCACACCTTAGAAAAGATCTGTCTACCATTAGATGTTACACATGTGATGAGAAAGGTCACTCCATATTCTTCCCTAATAAAGGGAACTTAAAGAAGAAGAAGGAAAACAAGAGAAGACATCATTATCATGCTGCAGAGGATGATGAACCTTCCACAAAGAGAGTCAGACAAGAAAGTTATTCTTCAAGTGATGAAGAATATGTGCTGATCTTCTCTATTACGAGAACTGTTTCACATGGAAGCAATGATTGGCTCATAGACAATGGTGCCTCCAAACACATGACAGGATTCAAAGACTCATTTGTGAAGCTATCTAAAGATGAGTCACCTCACAAGGTGAAACTTGGGGATGACTACCAGTATCCAATAAAAGGTAGTGGTGAATCCTCCTATAAAATAGACTCTGGAAAGTCTATGAAGATGAAGAATGTATTATTTGTTCCAGGACTAAAGAAGAACCTCCTCTCCATATCTGCACTGGATGCAAAAGGAATGAGAGTTGCTTTGTAAATGGCTAAGTTCTTATGTGGCCAAAGGGAAATACTTTTGATGATGCAATAGTGATTGAGGAACAAGAAGGAGGTCTATACAAGTTGAAGGGTCAACCAAAACAAGCTTTGGTTCATGATACAGTAGAGCCAAATTAACTTTGGCAGAGAAGGCTTGCACATGTGCATTACAAAGAACTACTACTTGCAAGCAAAGTTGTTGAAGGTCTTCCATAAATTCAAGAAAAACATGATGGGGTCTACAAAGGATGTGCGAAAGGAAAGAATACAAAGAAGACATTTCCAAGTAGTGAGAACAAGGAAAAAGGAATCTTGGAAATCATCCACTCCGATGTATGCAAACCAATGCCATCAAATTCTCTAAGCGAGTATGCATACTATGTTTCTTTTATTGATGAATTTTCTAGGAAGACATGGATTTACTTCATGAAGAACAAAGACGAAGTATTCAGCAAGTTCAAGGAATTCAAATCCTTGGTCAAGAACCATACTAAAAAGAAGATCAAGACTTTTAGATCAGATAATGGAAAAGAATTCACTTCGAATGAGTTCAAAGAACTATGTAAAGACTCAGGGATTAAGAGGGAGTTGTCCACTCCTTATAATCCACAACATACTGGGATTGTAGAAAGGAAGAATAGAACTATCATGGAAGTTGCAAGAGCTATGCTTCTTGATCAAGATCTTCTTATGCATCTTTGGGCAGAAGCAGCCAGAACACCGTTGTATGTCCAGAACCGTACTCCACACAGAGTACTCGAGAACAAGATTCCTGAAGAATTATTCTTCGGCAAGAAACCAGAATTCAGCCATCTCAGAATATTTAGTTTTCCAGTGTACATACACATTCCAAAAGAGAAGAGAACAAAATTAGATCCTTCAGGAAAGAAGGGTATATTTGTGGGATACTCTGAAAGGTCGAAGGATTGAAAAATATACTACCCAGGGTTCAAGAAGATTGACATCAGTAGGGATGTAACATTTGACGAAGATTCAGCCTATATCAAATCCAGAAAGAAACCTGCTGAAGAACATGAAGAAGTAGAAGCTCCCATAATTCATGATACAATCATGAACAAAGAAACTCAAGAAGAAGATCAAGAATTTGAAGAACCACAAAGACCTATAGATCCACCTTGTTAGTTTTTCATCATTTAAGCTAGCATTATGGTAAGATCTTTTCACTGAGAGAATAACAAGCACAGAAATCACATAAGCACATCACAAGAGACAATAGACACAAAGATTTTAGGAGGGGAAACCATAAATGGAGAAAACCCCTCAACTTCCTCTAAGATAGTATCACCACAAGATGTGATCCCAAAACAGTAAGATGACCTCCCAACACAACAGCAGCCTTCTGTCTTCTGTCAAGCCCAAGAATTTCCTTCTCCAAAGGTGTGCCACACTTGAGAGAGAAAGTGATGCAATTCACAAGTGATAAATAGAGAGACATTCACTCTCTATTTATATTCTTCCGTTGACTTGAAGTGCACTCAACCATGTAGGCTTAACTTATAATTAATTACTTGAGCCTACACCTTAATTAGTGTATAATAACCCAAGTGTCC
>LPNX010353697.1:153530-184729 GCA_001517045.1 Pseudotsuga menziesii | reverse complement strand
TACATTATTAATCCTCCCGATCGGAACATCGGGGCATGACCACATGACTCAAATACATAATAGAAACATCCCGGAATAAACATCAGGTTACAATACATAATATACATAGAAGAATACATTCTGAAGTTACATATACATCAACACACCTTAGGAGAAGAATTCTCACAAGAGGAAACCTACTTGGGTACAAGAAATTATCCAAGGTGCAGAAAGATATGGGGCTCCAGAAGAGAATATCAGAGAAAGAAAGAGGACCAGATCCTGTTCCAGTTATGTAGCATTACTACGTGATTTCATTAATAAAGAACCTTCCAAATATGAAGAAGCGGCAGAAAAGAAAGAATGGAAGGATGCTATGATCAAAGAGTATCAATCGATCATGAAGAATGATGTTTGGGATGTTGTCCCAAAACCAGAAGGGAAGTCAGTTGTAAATTCCAAATGGATCTACAAGATTAAGCATGCTGTAGATGGTAGAATAGAGAAATATAAAGCAAGATTTGTTGCTCATGGTTTCTCCTAGAAAGAAGGAATAGAATATGAAGAAACCTTTGCACATGTAGCTAGATACACTTCCATCAGATCAGTACTTGCTCTGGATGTAGTGATGAAATGGAAGATACACCAAATGGATGTCAAGACTTCCTTCTTGAATGGTGTAGTAGAAGAGGAAGTGTATGTGGAGCAGCCACTCGGTTTTGAGACACATGACAGGGAATCTCATGTGTGTATATTGAAGAAAGACCTATACAACTTGAAATAGGCACCCAAGACATGGTATGGTAGAATTGACAGCTTTCTATCCATCTTGGGCTTTACCAAGAGTAAAGTAGATTCCAACATTTACTACAAGGTTGAATATGGCAACCCAATGATGCTTGTACTATATGTAGATGATCTATTTGTGATAGGTATGGATGGGTTGATTGCTGATATGAAGAGAAAGCTTGCTGCCGAGTTCGAAATGAAGGACTTGGGTATGATGCATTATTTTCTAGGTATGGAGGTGTGGAAGAATACAGATGGAATATTCCTTGGACAAGGGAAGTATGTAGTAGAGATCCCGAAGAGATTTGGGATGATGGACTACAAGGAATTAACCACACCTATGGCATCAAACCTGAAGCTATTGAGTGATGCTTCATCAGAGTCAATTGATGCCACGATGTATCATCAGATGATTGGGTCCTTGATGTACCTGACGAACATTAGACTAGATATTTTCTTTAACCTTGAGCCAATACTTGACAGATCCAAGACATGTTCACTTGATTGCTACAAAGCACAGCCTGAGGTACCTAAATGGTACGGTTGATTATGGGCTCAAGTATGAGACTTATCAAAGGATTAACCTAGAGGGTTATGTTGATTCAGATTGGGTAGGAAGTGCCATCGATAGGAAGAGCACTTCAGGGTGTTGCTTCAGTATGGGATCAGGTGTGATCTCTTGGTTTAGTAGGAAGCAATCATGTGTGGAACTAAGTACAACTGAAGTAGAGTATGTTGTAGCTTGTTCAGCTAGTTGTGAGGCAGTATGGCTAAGGAATCTACTGTCTGATTTATTTGATCTCCAGTTAGATGCTACTTGTATATATTGTGACAACCAGAGTTATGTAAAGTTGTCAAAGAATCCAATGTTTCATGACAAGTCGAAGCATTTCGAGATCAAGTATCACTATATTAGGGATATGGTGCAGAGAGGAGTAGTGAAGCTCCAGTATGTTGCGATGGACGAACAGATAGCTGATGTGTTGTCTAAGCCATTGGCTAGGGTGAAGTTTGAGTACTTCGGGGAGAAGCTTGGTTTTCTCTAGATCGAGATTCCTCCCAAGAGGAAGTGATGTGTTCATGATGTGCCTTTCTGACATGGTGAGAGGATTTGTTCCTTCAATGGTCAGATGTAAGTGTTGTGCCCTTCCGACATAGTGAGAGGATTGGTTCCTTCCATGGTTGGATGTAAGAGTTGTGACATGGTGAGAGGATTGGTTCCTTCCATTGTCAAATGTATGTGATGATGCCACATCCAGCATGAAAAAGGGTTGTCTCTATGAAGACACATCTAGTATGAAAAAGGACTAGCTCTGTGTGGATGCCACATCCAATATGAAAAAAGGACTAGCTCTGTGAACACACATCTAGTATTGAAAAGGACTAGCTCTATGTGGATTCCACATCCAGTATGAAAAAGGACTAGCTTTGTGAAGACACATCTAGTATGAAAAAGGACTATCTCTATGTAGCTGCCACATCTAGTATGAAAAAATACTAGCTCTATGAAGACACATCTAGTATGAAAAAGGACTAGCTCTGTGTTGCTGCCATATCTAGTATGAAAAAGTACTAGGTATGTGAAGACACATCTAGTATGAAAAAGGCCCTAGATATGTGTAGCTACCACATCTAGTATGAAAAAGGACTAGCTCTGTGAAGACACATCTAGTATGAAAAAGGACTAGCTCTGTGTAGCTACCACATCTAGTATGAAAAAGGACTAGCTCTGTGAAGATTCATCCAGTATGAAAAAGGATTGACTTTGTGTAGATGCCACATCTAGTATGAAAAAGGACTAGCTCTGTGGTGATACATCCAGTATGAAAAAGGACTGGCTCTGTAGATGTACATCCAACATGAAAAAGGGTTGGCTCTATAGAGATTCCTATGACAAGAAGAATCAAGAGATAGCACCTGTGATGATGACCCGGTGATGATCCAGATCGAGTGATGATGATCCAGATCCAGTGATGATGATCCAACAGTGATGATCCAGATCAAGTGATGATCCAGATCCAATGATGATGTCCAGTGATGATCCAGATCGAGTGATGATCTAGATCTGATGATGAAAATGACTTGAAGATGACGAGGTCTCCATAATGATCCAGAATATATAGAGAAGAAGACTTGTGCTGAAAATTGTGTCGAAATAATACCTTCCTAGTTAAGAGGGAGTGTTGATGTATATGTAACTTTGGAATGTATTTCACTTGTATTTATTATATATTGTAACCCGATGTTTATTCCAGGATGTACTTGAGTCATTTCATGCCCCGATGTTCCTATCGAGAAGATCTATAATGTAAACAAGTCATGTCAAGTCATTGTGGGTAACCCTCCTATTGGTCAAGGGTTAGATACTCTGCAATTCCGGGGCACTAGGGTTATTAGACTCTCCTAGTAGGGTTTATTCAAGTCGAGAATTAGTATAAATAGAGAGATGGCCTCTCTATTTATCACATGTCTCATACACACTCAAGTGTAGTGCATAGTTGAGGAAGGAGAAGACATTGGGGATAGATAGAAAGAAGCTTACTACTGTCAGGAGATCACTTACTGTTTTGGGTTCTACTTTTGGTGTTGATTCTATCTCTGAGGAAGTTGTGGGGTTTTCACCATTTATGGTTTCCCCGAGGATAAACACTGTGTTCATTGTCTCTTGTGTTTAATTGTTGTGCTTGTTATTTTCTTAGTTAAATATCCTAATGTATTTCTAGCTTAATGATAAAATATAACACTTAGTATTTCCACGTTTGGTGAAAATGAAAATTCACCTTAGTGGACCAAGACTTTGGCATATTTTTGTAAGTGTTTAAATAGGAATTTAAAAGGCCATTTTCTAATGCACGCCATATGTTATATTTATTTCAATAAATTTACCCAATGGTATGAATATGTTATCTAGATGTTTTTCCATCTATCCATATTCTCAGGTTTACCTCTGGTGATCACACGAGAAAAGTATGGGTCTGCCAAATAGGCCTACAGGACATTTTTGGGCAGTTTTGTAGAAGGTCACAATAATTCCCACAGGAGCACTGAAAATGCATGTCTCACTGATGAAATGAAATGTTGACAGCATGGTTGAAGCAAGATATATTTTTTACAAATACCTCTTTCAGATTCCCAAGATCATGTTTCATTTTGCCACAGTTAATTTCACAAAGTGCCAACTTTTCTGTTTTGAACCCAACTTCAGGCAGTTCAGAAAAATGCTTGCCCAACCCTCATTGTTTGGTATTTTTTAGTGATTTCAGTTGTAAATGGTGTGTTTTACTATTTCCCACCTTCTTGTACATCAGGTTCCTCCATATGGATTCAAAAAATGACTGGTGTGAAAAAACACTTCTTGGTTTTCTTGTATTCATGAGTACCATTTAGAGTTGGATATGGCACATTCAACTATCATAAGTATAGAGTACCATGTTTTATATATTACTTGGAAAGAAATTGAAAATTTTATTTAGGATAAATTTCATTTATTGATGAATTATTTCATTTTTAATTATTCTTGGCTTTGTCTCTTGGTTGATAGTGTATTTTTGTGCCCATTATTCAACTATATAACATGTTTCCACCTAATCTATTGATATCAAATTGGGGTTGTGCCCCAAGTTACTGTCATAGGATGTTTTGGAGCACCAAGATATATTTAGGCCATAATTGTCATGTTTATAAAAACAAATACTCTAGGAACAAAAATTCTAAACCATATCTTAAGACAAGAATGTGAAAATGTGAAAAAGAGGAAATAAAAACTTTATTAAGAAGTGAACATGTATCATTAAATCTCTCTGGATGAAATTATGTCTAAATCTAACAATACAACTATGATTAATGCATAGGTTATCACTGCTCATGCCAATTAATGGTGACGATGAAGATGGTGTTAATGATGGTGGCGATGATGATGATGATGACAATAGTGACACATAATTTGAAAATAACAAAAAATAATATTTTTGATAGGATGGAATAGGATGGGAAAATACATTTATATGTTGATTTTTCCTGGAACCTTTAATATCTCACTGTTTTTATATGATTTTACAATATTTTTCTTATCATATGCTTGTATCATATATTCCATTTTCATGAAACATAATATTTATGTCATCATCAAAATAATGAATTTATTTCCATTATCATGCAATAGAATAAAAAGGTGAATAGATTACAATGAATTCCTTTTTAAAGGTGATCATAAGGTGATTATATAATCGAGAAAAATTATCATCATTATCATCATCATTAGTACATTCAATGTTGTTGTCATTTATCCCTTGAGAAATTGGTCCTCTTAACCCTAAGTATTACTAGTCGATGAAGTGATATGAGGAGGATTTAGATATTAATATATGATGGATTTCAAGTTCTAAATGGTGTTCCACATATATTGACAAGTTAATGTATTCAACACCCCCAATGAACTATTGTGATATATAATTTTTCCAATTACATTTGTAAAGATATGTTACTCAACAAAAGGGTTACCATTCATAGCGGATATGGTTCAATATGTGCAATGGGTTAACGTGTTTAGAATAATAGTGGTTAGAGGTAAAATTCTGTCATGGGGTAGTTTTGTAAGAGGTCATACTATGTCTATGATCATAATTATGGAACCATAGTGCCTCATAGTCAAGGTGTGTGAAGGGTTCTAGGTAGGTGGAACTCAAAATAATAAAAGCTAAATGCATGTTAATTAGGGCATTATGGTTTGTCAAGGTAAAAATAATTCATTAAAGTGTGTTAATGGGTTATTGTGTTAGCCATCATAGTGTTTTTGAGCTCATATATAGTCATTATGGATTACAATGTACTAGTTTTTTATAAGTTTGTTTAGGGATAACGTGTGTGAACTATGGATGATTATGTCAAGGATCATAGTCGATGGAGGTAAAAGTGTGTCTAGGGTCATAAGGTTAAGGATCATGGTGTTTTCTTGTTAAGATTACAATCATGAACATATTATATTGGTATTTGTATACGTATACGTAGTTCCCTATAGCTATTATTATTTATCTTTTTAAGTTAAAATTATTAGGTAGTAAGTACTATATCAGGGAAAACAACCTAGTGAGATTCCATGTGAAATTATGTGTTTAAGGGAATTGTGGAAATTGGTTACAATGTATTAAGGTTTTAGTATTTTTGTGGTAAAAATGTGTTAGGGAATATTTTTTCATGGCTCATAGGGACTAGGTGTCATAGTGGTTAGGGTGTTACCATTATTGGGGTCAAAGTTTATGGTGAATCATTTTTTTAGAGGTGATAATGGTTAGGAATCATAGTGGTTATAGTGTTCTAGTGGGTTAGGTTGTAAGGAATCATAGTATGTTCAAAATCAAAATGGATAGGTATTATAGTGTATTAGGGTGTTATTGTGTTTGGGTTTAAAGTGTGCTATGAGACATTTTTTTCAAGTCAGGTCATCCAACATCTCTGACATAATGTTTAACATTAAAAGTGTGTGAATGGTTAACATATCTATAATTTTAAGCATAAATAATAAAAACACAACACATAAAAATCAAACAAACAAAAATTAACTCAATTTTCAAATTTTTCCGTGTGTCCACACATATTCCTTTGTAGAATACTATTGATTAGTGGAGTGGTGGAGTTTGTGTGGAGTATCAATGACTCATGGTATGTTGTATCAATGAGCCATGATACTTGCATCACCTTGTAATCTCTCACACCCATGCTTCTTCCTCTACAACATCCCATTGTGTGCTTGTATCAGTGACTAGTGCTCTAACCAAGCTTCTTAAAGGAAAATATTCTTCACTGCATATCCCCATCTATCGACCATGTCCCATAGACCCAAACCTCTAGTGATTTTTTTTACCCCATATTCAGGTGTGAGACGGGAGTAAGAATAAATCAATATTGAGTGGCATATACTAAGGAGAGAATATTTTGATTGAAGCACGGGAGAGGTAGTCCAAGCAGAGCAATTGTGAGAGGACCCAATTCCTTCTAAATCCATGAGTACCAAGCCCTAAATCTTTTCGATTTGACAAATTTGAAAATTATTTTGCAACACTGAGGTTTCATTGCTAATTCGTTGTACCAAGGGGGTTTCATTGTTAATTTGATTTGCCTTTTGGTTTCACCACCCATTACATGTTTGGATATTGGAGAATATCAAGGGTCACTTTATTTTTTAGGATATCTACAACCTTGGTATTTTCTTAATATGATATAATTGTTCCTTAAAATATGTCTCGAAACCCTAAAAAGTTATTTTGGTAAGTATATAACACTTGTTAAATCCATACATGAAAGAATTTTAGAGTTTTATTCTCCCAATTTTGTTCAATGCACCCAAACACATTATAAGATATTGTAGCACTCCCCAACCATCATTTTTCCACAAGGCTCCCACATCTAAAAATGTTGAAAATGACTTGGACACCTTAATTCATGAAATTTTTAGGAAAATCAAGATAGATAGACACTTTATTTTTCACTAGTTCATTGAGACAATTGTTGGCCTCGTGAAATTTTTTTATTGATCCCTTCGATGAGTTCAATATCAACCCAAAACTAGTGTATATTAATCTCCATCAGTTTTGGGTGGAAGAACAACAACAAATTAAATATGCAATGGACATCATTGGTTTTCAGAAAATGAAAGCACTTGAATTCATGGGAAATATGAATTTTATAGGATCTTTGTCACTACCTAATGTGGAAAAAACTACAAGTAAGATTAATAACTTAACCTAGACCATATATTCTTGATGGGGAAAAATTTATTAACTAACTTTATTGTTAGACATGATTACACACAACTAATGGAAACCTTTCAAATTTGCACAACAAATTCATTATGGACTAAGATATGGAACTTCAAATATTGGCCCAAGAACCATATCGAGATGGAAAAAAAATCTCAAATGACATAAAATTTCTAAATTTTTTTTTGGAACATCTCATTGCTCCATGTGTCTCGATGACTCTAAAATGATTGACCATCTTTTCACTACTTCCAAACCCAAAACATTGAAATTGTTTTCTTAGTGTAATCCAATCCTAAAACATTGAAACTTTTTTCCCATGGTGTAGGTAGAACCAAATAGGTATTTCTTAGGTCTATCTTCCTTGAAAGAGGGAAGTTTAGGAAGACTAGAGGAAATTGATTCATACTATATGTGTAAAAGAGGGAGAGAAACTAGATGTGAAAATATCAAAAGAAAATTCCATAAATGTATGGAATTTTTTATTATTGAATGGGAGTCAACTTCTTATGATGATGAGACCATATGATACATCGAGGTTCCCTTGAAGTACAAAAAACTAGTGTAATAATTGGTACCCAATGATATTCCTCAAATAAATGCAGATTTTTGTGTGAGTGAGAGGATATATCGAATTGCACCATCGCCATTGCATGGTTTAGGGTTGTTTTGCATGGATGGAATAAAGTTCGGTTACGACATATGTAATGAATTGATGGAGTATGTCAGACCCCATTACAATTACAAATATTGGATACAACTGGTACAATATACACAAAGTATAAGCAAATACAGACTGTCTACAAACTATTTATAGCTAAAATAAAAGGATCAAAATAGAGGAGCAAGTATGTACATTGACAGAAGACCAAAAGAAACAAATAATATTGCAGGGTTTATAAATAGTACACAACCTGGTTCTAGAAATAAGAAACCCAATTGCATATTTGAGGGGCGTGAAGGAATACATGTTTTGTATGTGCCATAAAATCAATAGATGTAGGAGAAGAGTTGTTGATCAATTACAATTTGGATCGAAAGGGTTCAAACGTTGTTACTATGGAAGTGATGCACATAACATTTTATCTAAACTATAATTAATGAATATAATATCCTTTTTTTCATGAGTCCATTGTTACAGTTTTGTTATCACTCCAAGAAACTCCTCTACGTTGCATCTCAAGGATGCCTGGTAACTTAAATGTTTTATGATTTTTCTAACTGGATAAAGTCAGGTGACCTACAGGACCTCACACTCTCAAGACATGCATGAAACTCAATCAAGGATAAGGCTTCTAACTACCACTGTTCAGAGGTTTGATAATATGGTGCAGAGATGGAGAAATTATCATGCTGGCAGATTCATACATAAAACAGTTATATATAAATGGCTAATCATAACAAGGAAAGTAATTGCAATTCAAATCAGCAACATGTAGATAGGATGACAACTATCAAATATCAAATAACATGAATAAACCTGAACAACACATTCGAGCATAAGCACAGAATAGACAAGAAATGGAAGCTAAACATATGATAACAAAATAGCTTATATTAGGTCATGAGTAGTATGAGAAGCTTGATAATAGTAATGGTCTATAGGTCCCCGAAGTTGAACCCTTGTTTCAAATAAGTCTTAGGCTTTATATCCTTTACAAAAATATTCAGATCCTGAAAAATTGGATTTGTTTTACTTAAAATAGCTAAAAATAAATATTTTTGCAAAATTAGGTCAGAAACCCTAATTTAACTACTAGTCTATCTAACTATAACACTCATTTAATTTTTAAACCTTTTGATGACTATAGTGAGTACTGGGTGTTAACCCAAAAATCCCCCACATAGCTCTCTATGGCCTACATCACCCAAGGACACCATCTCACAACACTCATTTCACTCCATAAGACCTTCCATTTGACCCCCACACCTCCAAAAGAGTTCAAGGATGAAGAAAAGGGCTAAAACCCCCAAAAAGGAGCCCAAAATAGCCGCTAGAGCTAAATCCCTCAAAAAAGGGCTAAAACCCTAAAAGGGGCTAAAGTTAGGGTAGAAGGGGCTAAAGCCCTCACCAAGGGCTTAAAACCCTAAAATCCCTTGGAAAAACTATAAAAGGAGGGTGGGGGGTCACTCTCAAATCACTCCTCACTTGCCTATTGTTATGCTGCCCGTGGATGCTTTGAGACCTTTTGCTCTCAAACCACCCACTCTCCCTCTCCTCCATCTCCATTTCATCAAGCCATTGCTTCTCAACCAAGAGAGAGGTGCTCCCATGAGCTAGGGCATGATGGCCCATTTCCACCTAAGTGAGGTATAATTTCTTTTCATGATTGTTTATTTGTTTTGTTTCCTAACCCTCATTTCTATTTGCAGGTTTTCCATTGACATTGTTTGCAGGTTTTCCATTGTAGTAGCTTAGGTTGTTTGCAGGTTTCAAGGAGGCGAAACCCTAACCTATTTTCTGCAGAGGGGTTCATAAGGGATTAATCTCCCCATTTATTTTCTATTATTAGCTCTTAGATCTAGTTTATAGTAGCTACCATTTGTTTATTCTTGTTTAGATTATCTTAGTTTAATTCGTTGCTCTGTTTATGCTATTTTTCCTTCCATTTTTTACTGTTTTCAAAGGGTAGGAACCTACCCTTGTACCCTATAGGCACAAGAGAGCCATTCCTACTCCTATAGTGAGGAGAAATTCTCACTACACTGGGGGTAAAGTTGTAATAGGTATTCTAATAGATAAGTCACTGTTGTTTAAAACAGGTATGGTTTGTGACCTTCTCCTTGTTGATGTATCCTAAAAACTGGAACATACCTCCTTTGATGGCGCACTTCATCAATTTTCAGCTTTACACTTTATCCCCGAGCTAGTTATATTTGCCAAAACTGGTCCGTTATGCCAAAATATCCTCCCGTGCCTCTTTCTGCTTTCTGTGGTTAAGGAGTCAAAATTTCGGGTCTGTTAGCCACTGAAAGCTCTGCGTTTGGTGGCTAATGAACTACTTTTGTGTCTGTCTAAGCCACCAAAAGACCTGTTTTTTGCAAAATTGTCATTCACCTCCCAACTCATGTTTTTCAGTTCTGATGTTGATATTCTAGTATTTCTTCAACTTTCCCAATGTTTGGAAAGTCAACAGCCTCATAGATTGCTTCTGGATTCTGAAAGCTTACTGCTGCTTCAGCTAGGGTTTCTAGTGTAGAACGAGAGCTAGGGTTTGATTTGGAATTCTTTAACTGCAGCCTCAGAAGCCTGATCATCCTGTACAGCTTGGTATTTTCTTTCATGTATCTTAAATTTCTCCTTTTTAGCAGGACATAATCTCTAGGACAGAATTGTGCAACTGCTCATTCCTTTTGGTCAAAATGTCATTATTCATCTTTATCTCCCTGTCCAAAACTTCTAATTCATGTATTTTCTCTAGTAGTTTGTTTACTCTCTGAGACTAAGGTTTTCTGGAAGAGGTCTCTGCTACTTGTTAATCCTGCCCTTTATTAGGTGTTGGTGAAGGAAACTCTTCTTGTTCTGCTGTCACCTACCCTGTTAGGTCAACTTTTGCCCTAACAATTTGGCCAAACTGTTGAAAAATGGGGGCTCAGAGATGGATTTGGTGCTTAAAATATGTGATATTTGTGTCTAAACTGAAAGAGGTTTTTGTATACTTGTTTTTTTTGAGAAAAAACCTCTCTCATGTTTTCAAAATTTGTTTTTATTTTCTTGACATATGTATTTCAAAAACATGTGTAAAAAAGGGAAATTCTGAGATCCAAAAATTAGGGCTCAGAGATGGATTTGATTCTCCCAATATGTAATACCTAGAGGAAAATGGAGAGAGGTTATTGTTCTCTGAAATTTTAGGAACAAAAAAATTTGAGCATTTTGAAAAATGATTCTCCAGTCGCTCAGAATCGTCGTTTTAAAGTGATGTCTTTTCATAGTAAAACGCCAATTTCAGTGGCTTAGAGCGCCCTGAAATTTTGGTCTTAGCTGCTGAAATTCTGCTTTCAGTGGCTTAGAGACTATTTTGAAAGCACACCTAGCCATGGAAACCTTTGTTTTGAGTTTTTTGAGCGGTTCCTCCTCCATGTGCCTGCAAAATCGAAATTCAAATCCTATGGAGGAGGTTAGCAGATTGGTTTTTAGAGATGACCTCGAGTAGTAAGGATGCATGCAACAAATTAGGAGTGTACCGAAGGTATGGGACTGATTCTAATGGGTTAACTATTTGATTTGTACTTGAATGAGATGATGGTGAATTCTGGTGATATCAGTGAGATAGACAGCTTAGCAATCATTTTAATGTGAACTTGGTGTTTCGTGGAGGTTTACTATAGTCGTGGGACAAATGGGGGGAAGTCTAGGGTTTACATTTCCATCAGTATTTTGAGATAAATAACAACTTCTTAGCCATCAACTCATGCTTTACTACAGTTCCCTGACATTTTAGGTGGTTAATCATGCTAAATTATGACACGCCTCAGGCTGATGAATTTGATTTTGATGGGCATACAACCATTTTCACTTTTTGTTCTTTTCGTTCTTTTCGGTGGTTAAGAGACTTTAGGGTTTAGTTTGCTAGCTACCAAAAGATGGGTTTTCGGTGGCTAATGAACCGTTGGTC
Source organism: Pseudotsuga menziesii (assembly GCA_001517045.1). Taxonomy (NCBI): domain Eukaryota; kingdom Viridiplantae; phylum Streptophyta; class Pinopsida; order Pinales; family Pinaceae; genus Pseudotsuga; species Pseudotsuga menziesii. The sequence continues at coordinate 172,587 of LPNX010353697.1, read as the reverse complement.
CATTCGCCTAAGCCACCGAAAGTTTCCCTTTCCAAAAACGTATTTCATTTGCTTTCAGTGGTTAATGCCTTCTTGGAAACACTCGCTAAGCTGCCGAAACCAAGGCTTTTTGGTGGCTAATGAGCTATTGCAAAGCTCTCCTAAGCCACCAAAAGTATTTTTCCCAAAAAATTATAAAGAACGTGATCAACAGGCTTTCGATGGATAACATGGTCCTGTGTTAAACTATTAGCTACTGAAAGCTAGGCTTTTCGGTGGCTAATGAGTTGTTAAAAATCTCGCCTAAGCCTCCGAAAGCTAAAACTTTCAAATTTATTAAATAACAAAACATCGGATATCCCAATTTTGTTAGTCATCCCAGTATCTTTCATAATATGAGTTGAAATATTCATCCTTTCAAAAAATAAATTGTCTGAGTGAACTTATTGAAAATAAATTTATTTTTGGAGATAACAAATTTTAGTGTTTTGTTTTATATTTTTGTCACAGGGTAATGACTAGGGAAATTCCATGGAAGTTTATTAGAGGTGTACACCATCCTCAAGGAAACATGTATACCTCATTGTAATTGTATAAATATAATATGAACAATATTTTTTTATTATGTTTTTTTTATGAGTTTATTAGTTTCATTTCAATAATTTTTTCTATAATATTATTGCAGGGTCTTGATTGGGGAAATTATCTGGTTGTTGAACATATGACACCAGCCTCAAGGAATTATGTATTCCTAGTCATTGTAATTGTACAAATTAATTATGAGCAACATGTTATTTTACTATGTTTATTTCGTCAGTATATTGGTTTCATTTCCGGTAACGTTTTCAATATTTTTGTTGCAGGGTGTTGATCAGGGAAACAACAAGTAGCATATTAGACGACACTAGCCTCAAGGCAATAGGTATACCTCATTGTAATTGTACAAATATAATATGCGCAATATGTTTCTTTATTATGTTTTTTGTCAGGTTATTGGTTTCAGTTCAGTAATTAGTTAGATAGGGACATATGAACAAGTGACTGATCGAATGAAACTTTCTAAATGAAGCATGCAAGAAACATGAAAGAAATAAAGATAAACATGCAAGTAGTAAAAGTTCTGGGAAAAAACCATGAAAAATATCCCAAAATAAAAAAAAAACATAAAAAACCATAATAAAAAGGATCTAAAATTGTTTTCTATACTTTTGTCGCAGGGTAGTGATTGGGACAATTCCCTGGCAGTTGATCAAATGACAACATCCTCGAGGTTGTAGGTATACCTCATTGTAACTGTTCAAATATAATTTGAGAAATATGTATTTTTATTAGACTTTTTTTCATGAGTATATTTGTTTAGTTCCGATAATGTCTTCTATATTTTTGTTGGAGGGTTTTGATCAGACCAAGTCTCAGGATGTCAATCATATAACGCCAGCATCGAGGAAGACGGTATACCTGATTATAATTGTACAAAATAACTATGAGAAATGTGGTTTTTTATTAACCATGTTTTTTTTCCTTATTCTATTGGTAACAAGTTATACAACTTGGCAAGAACTTTGTACTAAAAACGATAACTCTAGCCATAAAATCCCACAATTTTGCATAAAAAACAACCTCAAATAAAAAAATGGTGCTACCGGTAGAACCACTTTTTTTGTGGTAAAAATATAGACATGTAGCAAAAAAATCCTTATTGTTGTTTATAAAAACCTTTAATTCAAGCCCTAAAATGAAAACTAATGCTATTGGTAGCACACTTCTTCAAAAAATGATATTATTATATCAATGTATCATAATCGAAAAAAATATTTATTAAATCTCTTAGTAACACTATATAAAAGTAGCACTAAGTTAAACACAAATTATTCAAAAATTATTTAACAATTATTTCCATATAAAATAAAAGGATTTATGATATTATTCATAATAAAACCATATGTTAAACCAAAAAATGTAGAAGATATGATATTTGGGCATAGAAGTGATGAAACACAGTATCACCCCCTTTTTTGAGAGCGCTAAAATTACAACATTCTTAAAACCGTGAGTGGTATTGTTTCAATAAAAAACCTAAATCGATCCCCAAAATCCTAGAATCATTGTTATATTTAGTCAAGGATAAAATTTAAAAATAATAACTTAAAAAATTAATTAAAAAGAGCGAAAATTGAAAAACACTAAATTTATTAAAAATTTTCAAAAACCAAATTAAAATATTTTTTCAAAAAACATTCACAACCTTAAAACAAACAAAAAAAAATCCAAAAAACAATTATAAAAAAGTGAAAAAAAATGAAACACAAATTTAAAAATTAAACAAAAATATAAATTAAAAACATTAACATTTAATAAAAATTTAAAAAGTTTGAACAATTTGAGCCAATTTTACAAAAATAAACTTTTTTACAAAATTTAAAAAAGAACCAAAAATTTTAAAACTTAAAATAAATAAAATAGTCAGAAAAAAAAAAAATTTAAAATATAAAATTTAAACTTTTATCCAATATTGAAATTTAAAAACAAAATGAAAAAAAAATTATGCAATTTCAAAATTTCAAAACTAAAACAAAACAAAAAAAAATCAAAACCCCTCTCCATTCCCTCCCCCTTCTCTCCCCCACTCTCCTCCCTTTCGCTCGTCCTCCTTCCCTTCCCCTCTCCCCCATACCCCTCTATTACACCTCCCCCCTCCCTCTCCCTCCCACCTCCCCGCATCCATGATTCCCTCCCCCTCCCTACCCCCACTCTCCTCCTCCCTCCTTCCCTTCTTCTCCTCAACCCCCTCCTTCTTCCCACTCGGCCATCCTTCCAGCACACATGATTCTTGGAATTGTATTGTCGTGAAGGGTAGACCCTTGGGTAGAGGAGGGAGTGGATCTGATCCCTCCTCCATCAAAGCACCTCCTCTTTGCGATAACACGATTATGAGAATCATGGGCGCTAGAAGGTGGGTAGTGGGTGGGGCTGAGGAAAGGGAGACAAGGTGGGGAGGGGGAGGGAAATGGGTACGAGAAGAGGTGGGAGAGCGAGGGAGGGAGAAAAGGGAGTGGAGGGGAAGGGGGGAGAGGGGGAGGGAAGAACGGGGAGGGGTTATTATTATTATTTTTTAATTTTTTTTAAATTTAAAAATTTTGGGTTTTGAATTTTTTATTTTTTTTCTTAATTTTTTGTTTTCAAATTGAAATTTTGGTCTTTTAGTTTTTTTTTTTCAAATTTTGTTTTTCATTTTATTTTTTATTTTATTTTTGTTTAATTTTTTTTTTGGTTTAGTAGCTAGCTATATATTTTTGTGGCAGGCTACTACTTCGAGGTTTGATCTAGCAACAGATCAATATATAGATACTGATGTGGATGAGCTCATGTGCAATGTTGACAAATGAGATTAGAACAAAGGTTGATATTTTGTTCAAGAGATCTTGGGGATTGAATGTAAGTTGCCAGATCATTAATTAGAAGATAAATCCATTTAGGATTCTGCATACAGTGTACTTATATATGATCATGAAGTAAAATATGGTTTGTTTTTATAGGATTTTTTGCGTCCACAGGGTGAAAACATGAAGTTGGGAAACAATTTTGCTTGTTTTTTGACAAAACAAACTGCAAAATTTTATGTTTTTCAACTTCAACCCCTTCAAAATGATATCTCCCTTAGGAATTTCACCTTGAAGTAAACACACAAGTTTTAGAGAATTGAATTAGCTATGTACTCATATTTTAAATTTTTTTTTATCAATATATAGTGGGGAAAATTTGGAGGTCACCAACAACATATACTTTAAAATATTAAGTATGAGTAATAAGCGACCTATGTGCCCTCCATTTTTATTAGAGATAGTTATTAATTTTAGGGAAACAAATTTTATACTCATAATCTACACAAATTGAAATTATGCATGGACTATATTTTGAGGTTTTTGGGACTTCAAAACTATTTTTTATTATTTATCGAAACAACATAAGTTAAGAAATGGTGCATTATCAACACATGTTGGTGAGATTCAATTTTCTTTTTAGTGTGAGACTTATTGGAAAAAATTAAAGTACCCTTTTGAAGAGGACATGTCAATTATGATCTCTATGAAGATTTCAAAATTTCTGGTGTTTTCTTTGTTATGATATTGAATTTTCATTTCAGGTGATTTTCAGAATAACAAAATTCTTAAGGGATAAGGTTTAGAATAAAATTATTAATAAATATAAATTCAAATTGAAATGAAACAATTTTTATATCATTGGAAATTATATTTAGAGATGAATCCATTTCTACCAAGTCCGACAAATAATATTCAAAATTTGCAGGGGTTTGGGCTTGCTGAAGTTGCAGGTTCCAGAAAGATGCCAGATATTTTTTGCAGGTTTTGTTGACCATGAACTCTCGGTCGAAAAAATATCTCCAAACTCTCGGTCGAGAGTTTAGTTCAAAATCTCATACGAGAGTTTTAAAACTCTCATCCAAGAGTTTTTTTTTTAAATACAGCGTGGTTATTGGTTCAAACTCTTGGCCTAGAGTTTTATTAAACTCTCGATCGAGAGTTTGAACTCTCACAAACTCTCAGCCTAGAGTTTGAGGTTGACTTTTTTTTCATTTTTTCATCCACGTGACCTCTTTTTTTTCAATCTGTTTCTCATACAATTATTTCCCGACTTCATGTTTTCACCCCACAGACTAGTGGTCAAGGAGGTGTGGGTACTAGTGATGCTTATGGAAAGTGATCACACGAGCATATGACCCCACTTGCATATCATGTTCAAAAATTGTCGAGTGAATAGTCAAAAACACATTCCACGACACCCCTTGGGCCATATATGAGTGCACCTTATTATCACTGCAGTTGCACCTAGACTACAAAGGCTCAAAGTATAGATAATGTTGAAACTTTCAATTAGATGACTAGGTTTTCAGCTCATGAATATCTTCTATAGGTAGGGCAGAGATCAGGTATAAGGTAATCAAATAATCAAATAGTATATATAACTAATAAATGAACAGACAAAAATACTATGAATATGAACTAGAGAGAGAGAGAGAGAGTTTCATATCAAAAGTACATAATAAACATTAACCCATTCATAAGAATTCTAGGATAGAAAACATTTATCAAAGAACAAAATTATGAATTAGGTGCTCATACTGAACATAAACATTTATCATGACAAAATAACAAACATGGGATCATCTCGAATATAATATCATTCCAAGACAATCTTTATATAACTTATAAAAATATGACATACATGCATGATGCAGATGATAGCAGTCTGATCTCCAAAACCACTTCCTAATGCCTTTCCTATATTTTTCCATCATATTAATTTGTACAGATTATTTTGAAACTATAACTATTTGAGATCCAAGATTTATGGATCAAATTGACCCAAAATAGAAAAGACAATTCACATTCTATCTATACTTACAACTCATAACATAAAATTTGGCACTTAACACTAACAACTAGAAAGTGATAATGATTAACATAACAAAACAAATATTCCATCAAATATTATGGGGATATGACCTAAGTCCTAATCCTGAATAGTCTTTAACAGACTCTAATTTGTATTCAACCATGAATAGTCACAACTTCTTAGTTGATTCCGCTAATATTGTCAGTCCATTAAGTGCTTGTAATCTTTTTGTAACCGAGAGTTTTCTGAATCCATTTATTTATTTTTAATTTGAGGTTCTTTATTTTGACCTATGGGCTCTTCATTCTGGTGCCAAGTGACTCTCTTTTTCCTTAGTACTTGCTTAGAAACTATTATGAGTTCTTGATGTTTAGCATCGATCTCTTCTAGATATTCCATCATCCTTTTGTTTGCTATCATTAATTTTTCATTGGAATAATTTAAATATCCATTTTGATCCTCAAAGTATTGTAAATATTTTCTTCAATACTTCAACTTCTGGCAGTGATTCCATAAAATTTTGATGTGCAAGATATTCTTGTTCATTTAATTCTTGAATATTTAATGGTTTTGAACAAGTACCTATTTTAGACTCAAAAAAATTATGTTTACATTATCTTTGCAAGATTATTCAGGAAAATTTGGTGTATGCCTCAATTCTTCCTGAATTTCTTCAAGGGTTTGATCTACTGTATGATATTATTCATATGCAACCTATAGATATTCGTCATTAGAGGATTCCTCTATGATAGTTACAACATCCTTTTGGAATTTTGGATCAAGGATGGCCTTCATATTCATCCTTAGTTTGTTCTTTGATCTATGTTTTGGTCTCCAAATTTTTCTACAATAGGGGTTTCATCATTTTTTGAATTAGATGAAAATTATTGGATCACAACATTTTCCGCAACATGCTTGGTAGTATCGAAAGCAGTGAAATATTCCCTTTGAAACTCAATAATCAATTTCTGTTGTACCTCTGTTCTGGAAATTTCTGACACAGACCCATTTAAAACATCGAATTATTTTCTTGATTGTTCATTTCTGTGTTCATACTTTCTCTTATGTCTTTTCGAATCCCCACGTTTCTTCTCTATTTCTTTATCATCATTATGCATTTGGGATTCTAGCTCAAAACCAGACCAAAATAGAAAATTCTTCCAAGATATGTCCATCTTCTTTAATTCAATGGCTATTAATATATTGATTAGGTCGTGATGAAACACAAAGTCATTTGTATGACAAGGTAATTTTTTACCCTTGTGACCATTTTTTCTATGATTTTAAACAGATAATATGAAATATTTAGCCTAGATTCACCATTCAGATGCAATAAAAACCTCAAATGATACTTGAACATTGTTGCAAATCATCCTTCGCGAGTTATGTATCATTGGATAATGTTTAACACATCCATCCATTATGGTTTTACATTATTCAAATGAATTCCTTTACCCCAATACAACTTCTGAGAACCAAGAAACAAGAACATACTTAGCTCAACCTCAAATAATACTAGATAATACTAGTGATCACTGGCTAGTATATTCAAGGGATTCATGTCATACTACACCCCATAGGAAATATTTCCATGGTTATGTTGAAGTTGATTTTGGACATAATTTTAATGGGTAATGATGAGCCATGTAAAATTGTTGGAATAGGTGAGGTATGGAGAAAGTTAGAGAACAAAAACAAATGGATGCTAAAATATGTAAGGAAAATTCATGCTATGAAAATAAATCTAGTCTCAACAGGGAAGCTAGTAGATAGTGGTTGTTTGTCTACATTTGGGAAAATGTGTAGAAAGGAGTCTAAAGAGTTTCACCCAAACTTGACATATGTTTATTCTATAGAGGAATAGAGCATGCATGGATAGATGAGATGGTACTCCAATAAGGTGCTAGAGACATATGCTTGGTTTGGATTTTTGTAAATTAATTGTGGATGACCCAATCATTATATTCTCAATGTAAATTGGCATGTCAGTTATATTAAAATCAAATGTCAGATCTTGGTACTAGCTAGATATTGTGCATTGTGATGCACAACTTCTGAAGAAAAGTCTTGGTAAGAATAGTGAGCTTCTTGTGAGAGACACCAAAATGTCACTGGTATGGAGGATCTTGATAGAGTTGGGAAAGAATGGTAATAACAATCAAAAGAGCTGAAAAAATAGATGAATGGTGTTACATAGTGGTAGTTTCTTATGGGCATAGTTAATCATTGATACGAGTAAGGTGAGACAGTTGGTGGAATTTGTAAGTGCCTATAATACCACAAAGAAGATAGAGTGTCATGGATAAGCTAAAATGTGTTTGGATGAGCATGGAATAGAAAGAGTAGTAGCAATGTATGGAGACAGTGAAGCCACCATGAGAGAGATGAACCAAAAAATGTATCATAATGGATTTGATATTTTTTAATTGCATGTAAATGGGAATACGACTGTAAGACCTAGTTATACAGGCATACCCTGGTAACTCACTTGTAAAGTCTAGGTAGACCTAGCTAATAGGAGGGCATCTCTGTTAACTCACCAGTAAATTCATGTTGACCTAGGTTATAAGGGGGGCATGCAGAGATTCCTTAGTTAAAACATTGAGGGTTGTTGGTGATTTAATCATCTTCAAGTTTAAAGGGGGGATTGTTAGGGTTAAACTTGGCTCAATAATGAGCCAAATGGTTTAGGTCTTAGCATATGGTTTTGGTCCCCTTGTATTTGCTGTTGGAGACATTTACCACCATACACACTCTTTTTAGTCAAATTGGCCTAGTTAAACCACTATCCTAAGTATAATTGACATTAATTGACATCAATGGAGCATTAATTGACATCATCCAGTCACACCCATGCCTACCTACAATAAAGGAGGCTAAATTAGCCTTCTCCTATAGTCAAGGAGGCTAACTGGAGCACTCCGGGGGTGATCTGAGTGATATTAATGCACCTAATTGCTAACTGGTGGTTACAATCAGTTCAACCAGTTAGTTAAGGTGCCTCCTCTTATTAAATATATTATTTAATGATTATTTATTATTATTTAATGATCTAGAGTCAACAGGGGTGCCTCCACCAACTTTTGATGATTAGTTCAACTTCAGTTAACCTCATCGGGGTTCATTGAAGTCATTGAAGCACTAGAACTTGATCGTTGGCTTGATATGCCATGTGTTTGATCTCATTCAGTTGAGATTCAGTCATTTATTGCACTTCGACTTTAGTTAGGGTTTGGTGAGTCAATTAGGGTTTTGGTCAAGTGGTTAACTGAGTGTGAACCAATGGATTACGGTCAGTTAAGCTAGACTCACTCATTGAATTCAAATGACCTCCTTAGGTATCCGAATTCCTCATTGATTCAAGATATTGCTTGACATTGTTATTTTAACTATTCAATTGTTTTTGAATATACAGAGAGGAAACCATTCTGGTTTCGATTAACACAATTTCTGAGTTATTGTTGATTATTTCTTGATGATATTGATTATTTGTTCCTAGATCAATGTGCAAGATTAATATGGTATCAGAGCTTATGGCAGGATGAAGATCTATCTCTCAAAAACAAGCTTTTTGACAAATTTCTCCATGAAAAGTGAGCAATAGCTCAAAAATCCAGCACTGCACCAGAAGCCAAGGATTACCACTCAATACCCCAAGTAAAGAACTTGTTGATCAAGCTCGCTTGATTGAATATGATAGGTTTGATGAAAGCCTAGAATGTGTAGGTTGTCCAACCTTATTTTTCCCTTTCTATTTTGATTTTCAGGTTTCTACAGGTGAAGCATTCGCTCTAGCACATCCAGATGGCCTCCTTAGCAGATCTCTCAACTCCATACAATTTCCACTCATGGAAAAGTGGTATGGAGATTCAACTGTGCTCCAAAGGACTTTTTAAAGTCACCATGGACACTAAAGTTGAGCCTGGATCTGCCATAGAAAAATCAAGATTCTTGAACAAGAAGGATGAAGCCTTCGGTTTCTTGTGCCTCTCTATTTCCTGAGACCTTCTCTTCCATATTATGGATTTGAAGACACCAAAAGAAATATGGGACAAATTGGAATCTCTATATGGAAAGCATGATGACTTGAGGGTTTACCAGCTCGAAAATGAACTCATGTCTCTCCAACCTTCCAATTTCGAGACTCTGAATGATTTCTTTACAAAGTTCAAGCATACTGTTTTACTCTTGAAGCAATGCAACATGGAGAAGGAGGATGATCAACTCATCCTTTCCATACTTTCCGAATTCAGGGCTGATTATTCAGTTTTTGTTTCTAGGAAGATGCCTACACTCAATGCCTTCATTGAGTCCCTAACAAATGAACATGACAAGCTTGTCCAGATGGGGATCATTCGATCTTCCCGTGACCAAGCCCTCCATGTCTCAGGGCCCAAAGATCTGAAGGGTAAAGGAAATTAGCATAAAAATCAAAAAACTAAATTTGATGCTCCCAAGCCTAGATTTGAAAACAAGCAGCATGATTAATCTTCCGGCTCAAGCAAGAACAAAGGAAAAGGGCACAATGGGAAAGAAAAAGTCAAGTGTTCTTATTGCAGGAAGGGTTTTCACCCTGAGCACGCTTGCATGAAGAAAAATATTAATGAAGCAACCTATCTCCTTGAGAGGAATCACATTAATCTTTCAGAGATCTTTCGGAGGATAGATCACCGAGATCGGGAACCACAACATGATAAAGGTCATGCCCTCATGGAAAGCACTTCGAAGTCCAAAGCACTACTGATTGAATATGGAGCTTCAAATCACATGATGGCTGAAAAAGACTCCTTTTCATCCTTGGAGACCGGCAAATCCATCCCCATCCACATGGGATATGACTCCACCATCATTTCCGAAGGACAAGGTACTGTAGATCTTGAAAATGGTTTTTTCTCTAATGTTTTGTATGTATCATCTCTAGCAGCAAATCTCCTTAGTGTCTATCAGATGACACATATAGGAATGCCTAAGAGAGTCTCTTTCATCCCAAATGATGTTGAGATAATAGCAATTGCATCCGGGAAACTCATTGCAAAAGGCCTTGAAAATCATCATGCAAAAGCCTATGAGTTCTCTCACTTTGTTGCGGATGCAAATCCCACTGCTCTGCTAACTCATGGAAATGAGGTTAGTAGGATATGGCATGAGATGCTTGGCCATATTAATTTCAAATATTTGCAGCAATTATAGAAAAAATCCATGGTTGAAGGCCTCCCGGTCATCAAGGAAACCATAGGAATTTGCAAGGGCTGTGTGATTGGAAAACACCCTGAGCACAAGTTCAATCGGGGGAAGGAAAACTGAGCTACAAGAATATTAGGGATGATACATTCTGATATCAGTGGTATGATTCCTATCACATCCATGAATGGATCAAGGTAACTCCTTACTTTTATTGATGATTTTTCAAGGTATACATGGGTTTTCTTTCTCAAAAAGAAATCAAAAGTATGTGAAAATTTTTCTGAATTGAAGGCCTTGATCGAAAATGCCTCTGGGTTTAATATCAAGATATTGAGATATGACAATGGAGGGGATTATGTCAGTAATGAGTTTCTGTACATATGCTCCCAAAGTGGTATTCAGGTCCAGCATTCAATTCCCTACACTCCCCAGCAGAACGGAGTAGCAGAAAGGAAGAACCGGTCTCTCAAGGAGATGACCACCTGTATGTTGGAGTCAAAGAAGCTTGCTGAAAATTTGTGGGCTGAAGCCATGCATGTTATAGAATACATTCAGAACAGTGTTCCACACTCATCCATGAAAGGAAATACTCATTTTTAAGCATACTTCAGACACAAGCCAGATGTTTTGAACCTATAGGTGTTTGGGTCCACTGCATGGGCCCGAATTTCGCTTGATAAAAGAAGGGTTTTGAAATCGCAAAGAATAGAATGTATGTTTATTGGATATCTTGATGAATATAAAGGATTCAATATGCTGGATATCAATACCAAATAGATCATTATCGAGAGAAGTGTCAAGTTCGATAAGCCTCTGAAGGAGATGGAACTAGTGAAGGAGAAAACTGTTGAATTTCCTTCCTATTCTACTGAATATTTGGATGATGAAATTGGGGGTGATGACCCTGATTTGGATCCTTTTATTTCTGATATCAGTGTGCATCAATAATCATATTCTCAATCAGAACCTGAAGTGCAAAATCATCTTCCTACATGGGCCCAACAGACACTCTCCTCTGCAGGAGACAACATTGGAAATCGGGATGATCCAAGGAGAACCCGGTCTAATTTCCAAAGAGCAGGTATTACGCTCTCTTGTTTTGATAATTTTATGTTAAAAAATTGATATTTGATGATTATTTCAGATCCAAAATCCTACTACCATGCTCAGAATGATCCGACATGGCAAGTTTCCATGGATGAAGAGATGAATTCTCTTCAGAAAAACACAACTTGGGAGCTAGTTTCTCTTCCTCTGGGAAGGAAATTGGTTCAATGCAAGTGGGTGTTTCAGAAAATGGTTGCTGCTAATGGAAGCACCTACAAATATAAGGCAATTCTGGTAACAAAATTTTTCTCTCAGGTCCAAGGAGTGGACTACCATGAGACCTTTGCACCGGTTGCAAAAATGGACTCCATCCGCCTTGTTTTGGCAATTTCAGCATCCAAGCACTGGGAGGTGCATCACATGGATGTTAAGTCAGCCTTTCTGCATATATATATTCATGAGGATATATACATGAAGCAGCCTGAAGGATACATCACTGATCCATCTTTTGTTTGCAAGCTAAAGAAGTCACTATACGGGTTAAAACAAGCCCCAAGAGAGTGGTATTCCAAGATGAATGCCTTTCTTCTCTCGCAAAACTTTCAGAGATTTAGATCAGATCCAAATGTGTATTTACAGAATAATTATGGTCATATAATTATAATTTTTTTATATTTTGATGAATTACTGATCACAGGTAGCACAGTTGCCTCCATTTCAGCCATCAAAACTGCTCTCCACAATGCCTTTGAAATGAGTGATTTGGGGCTTCTAAAACAATTTTTGGGGCTCGAAATCGAGCAAAATTATGATGGGATTATGGTCACTCAGTCCAAATACACTTCAGAACTATTAGTCAATTTTAAAATCGCTTAATGTAGGCCTACACCATTCCCTTTCCTTTCAGGGATCACCCTTGAAGAAGGAAAACACACACCTCCCGTGGACTGCACTATCTATCGACAGCCGATTGGTAGATTGTTGTACTTGACACATTCTAGGAATGATATTTGTTATGCCATGAATGATGTATCAATATATATGCATAATCCTCATGATATTTATTGGAAGGAATCCAAGAGGATCCTCCAGTATATTCAGGGAACCAGGACCTACGACATTCACTATGTTGCAGACTCCGAGCTAGAGCTGGTTTGATACATAGATTCCGATTGGGCAGGTGATTCTATTGATCAAAATTAAACTTATGGATATGAATTCATGTTTGGTGGTGTCCCAATTTTCTATTCAAGCAAAAAGCAGGCTTCCATAGCACTATCTTTGGCAGAGGCCGAGTATCGAGGAGCGGTGAATGCTTGCATCCAAGTAGTTTGGTTGCAAGGCATTCTTTCAGAGTTTGATATTAGTAATTTTGTGACAAAAAGAGTGTTATTAAGATATCCATATATCTAATTACTAGGCAGAGGACCAAGCATGTAGAGATTCACATGCACTACATCAGGGAGCTAGTGCATGACAGGACCATCATTCTGCAATACTGCCCGACTGATGAGCAGATTGCAGACATCTTCACCAAGAGATTTTCAAGAAATAAGTTTACTGTTGGGGGTGATTTCATCAAGGTGATTCATACTACTTTCATTGTTCAGCTTGAGAGGGGATTTTTTCTCACTAGGTTTTCCCTCTTTTCCTCACTTAGTTTGTTTTGAGCGTTGTTTTAGTTTCAACATTGTACAAGATGACCTATGGCCTTAGTTGTTGGGGCCCTAGCATTTTTATGCTTTTTTGTTTTCTAACTCCTCCTGAGTATAGCTTAAGGGGGGATGTTGGAGACATTTACCACCATACACACTCTTTTTTATCAAATTGGCCTAGTTAAGCCACTATCCTAAGTATAATTGACATTAATTGGCATCAGTTGAGCATTAATTGACATCATCTAGTCACACCCATGCCTACCTATAGTAAAGGAGGATAACTTAGCCTTATCCTACAGTCAAGGAGGCTAGCTGGAGCACTCTGGGGGTGATCTGAGTGATATTAATGCACCTAATTGCTAACTGGTGGTTACAATCAGTTCAACCAGTCAATTAAGGCACCTCATCTCCTTAAATATGTTATTTAATTATTATTTATTATTATTTAATGATCTGGAGTCAACAAGGGCACCTCCACCAACTTCTGATGATCAGTTCAGCTTCAGTTAACCTCATCAAGGTTTATTGAAGTCATTAAAGCACTAGCACTTGATGGTTGTCTTCCTGTGACATGTGTTTGATCTCTTTTAGTTGAGATTCAATCATTTATTGCACTCTGACTTCAGTTAGGGTTTGGTGAGTCAATTAGGTTTTTGGTTAAGTGGTTAACTAAGTGTGAACCAATGGCTTACAGTCAGTTAAGCTAGACTCACTCATTCAATTTGAATGACCTCCTTAGGTATTCGAATTCCTCATTGATTCAAGCTATTGCTTGGCATTGTTATTGTAACTATTCAATTGTTTTTTAATATACAGAGATGAAACCATTCGGGTTCTGATTAACACCATTTTTGAGTTATTTGTTGATTATTTCTTGATGAGATTAATTATTTGTTCCTAAATCAATGTGCAAGATTAATATTTGGTATCCCATGGTATTGTCCCAAGGTATTGCATGTAATGAAGCCTATAAAATGCTTGGAACACTCCATTGTAATATGTCATGGAGGTGAACGAGTGAGCTCACTTGGTACAGTTGGTTGGTTTTGGCCAAGGATAATGAAGCTTCATTGTTGGTTGGTTTTTCCCCACATGGGGTTTTCCAGGGTAAATGTGTTGTGTCAAATTTGGTTGTTTTTTATGATTGTGATTAGTATTTCTCTATTGTTAATAAATATTCTCATCTAAACATAACACAACTAGAATTTCATTTGGGGTCGTGGGGTTATAGACATCAATAAATTGTGAGAGAGGAGGGTTGTATTCAAGTGAATAAGGGGAAACCATCTATTCTATTATTTTTCAATGACGCATTAGAAAATGAGACTCTTTGGAGGTATAAAAACTAGGTTTATGCAAGGAAGAATAGTGCTAACTACCATGGGAAGTGGGAGATGACAAAGGTAAGGCTAAGAAAAATAAGGAGTTTGGAACTAGAATACACAATTCAAAAGGTTTGGGTTCTCAAGGTGATTTGGGAGGAAGGAAGGATAATTCCCCACCTTGTAATTTCTACCAAATATTTGGAAAATGGTTGGTTTTAGGTGTTACATTCAAACATTTTGACTTCTATGCGGAGATATGGAAAGAGACCACTATGGAATTTGATAAAGAGAAATGGTCTAAGATTAATGATATCCTTGTGGATAAAATATACGTGGTGACACCTCATGAAACTATTTCCAAATATCCATAGGGTTTGGAGGTGGATATTCTTCCACCAACTTTAGCAATGTACCCTCCATCCATGTCACCTCTAAAATTTGGAAATGTTATCTTCCAATCAAAGTGAAAGGAGATTGGAATTGTTAATCAAGGCCACTTAATACATTAAAGTGCCTAAATGATATCCTACACAATTCCATGATTTAATTGAATAAATTAATTTAGAAAAATATGAGAGGTGGAATATGAGGTATATTTGTCCTTGTTAGGTGCCATGAATGTAGAACTAGGTGATTGATTTAATGAGGCCTTAGTAATAAGTTGAATGTAAGATTTCATTGACCATTCGGCCTCATGAGTTGGTGTAGCATGAGTCTCACATCCAATTTAATATTGTAGTAAGTAGGTTTACCAAGAAGCACGCTTCATGTTGTGTGTATTTAAATATGATAGTCGTATTAGACACAATAATTTTTTTTGAATCCAAGAGATTTGATGCCTTGATAACAATTGATACTATTGTGTATGCCAATTTGAAAATAACATAAATAAAGAAGAATAAACATGTATAAAATAGAAAAATAAACACCTTTAAATCAATTCAAATAAATCAAACATATATCATGCAACTTATTTAACATTGGGTACTCAACTAGTTCCCAACATTTACACTACTAAGTATAATATACAAAAAAATGCTCCCATAAAGAAAAAATGGTTCCATAAGTTAGAAGGTCTCAACTAAGTGTTGACTAAATAATTTTACCTCAAACATTATCCCTCAACGAATATCAACTTCTCTTGGTACTACTACAAGAGTACTGTGCATATTTCGCAAAACCATGACACAGAATACTATTTCCATTTGATTATATGAAGTTAGAAGGTAATTGTAGCTTGTCTACTATTAATATTAATAATCATATTGAAACGTTTACTTGTTGTTTGTATTTTTCCAATATCTCTATAGTGTTGAAATAATGTAACTTTGAAT
This sequence comes from Pseudotsuga menziesii, assembly GCA_001517045.1. NCBI lineage: Eukaryota > Viridiplantae > Streptophyta > Pinopsida > Pinales > Pinaceae > Pseudotsuga > Pseudotsuga menziesii. Next base: position 156,645 of record LPNX010353697.1, on the reverse strand, counting down.
AATATTTTGCTTGTACTTTACACTATTATTATTCCTCCTTCGGGAGATGTCAATGATGTAAAAGGTAATGTAAAAGTCATGAGGTAAACCCTCCGTTGTAATTCGGGTCACTAACACCTTGAAAAGAATAATATAATTATTATTGTGAGATTTATTAGGTAGGTCATCCATGTTAGTTAGAAAGGTCATCCCAGTTGGGGAAAATGTCTGTTGGGAAACTAGTATAAATAAGGAGGTTCCCTCTCTCATTTGTACACACTCACTCACACTTGTATTGCGCAAGAGAGAAAAACAAGGAGGGACATATAAGGAGATGGACTAGTTTATTTGGTGTTTCAACTCTTATGCTTGGGTTTTGGTCTCTCACTTGATGCGACCTTGGTATTTGGTCATTGCATACTGGTAATCTATATTGAGGAATTTTTTGTTGGGTCTTTTGTAAGATAAACTATTGTGTACCTTGTGATTTTGTTTCTTTTAGTGATCCTCTTTATGTTGTTATTGTGAAAATGTATTAAATGGTAATCAAGTTAGGACTTAATTTATGGAAGCATACAATACTTAACATGATATCATAGCTAGCCTAAAAAGAGTATCTTTCATGAGGTAAATATATATCTCCTTCTTCAAACAAGAAAATTAGGGTTTTCCAATAAAGTGGAATTTTTGAGTGCAAATGACATAGGGAAGTGCACCCCTCATAGGCTCATATTTTGTCACAAGTATCAAACTTTGTTAGTGGGAAAATTCTCCAAAAATTCAATCCCTAGTTTGGCTTCGAACCAAAAAACCAAAAACTGCAGTTCAAGATCTTGTAGGTCCAATTTCAAGGGATATAATTTGGATTTTTAGAAAATGATTGTACCATCATACTTCCCTCAGTCAAGTGCATATTTTGGTGAGTTAATTTTTCATTTCTGATAAATTTTCATTTTTTCTCATTTTCTGATCTCTAGGACAAGATATCTCGAAGCACTAAACTTGATGACAAGTTGGAAACCATAGAAAACTTTCATGCTTGGAAATACACAATAGGAATCATTCTAGAAGAGAATGATTTTGCAAGTTTTATCAAGGAAGTTGTGTCCAATCCTGAACAATATGATTCAAAGGAAAATTAAAAGAAGGACATGATTAGATCCAAGAGGATCATACTTGATTCTATTAAGGATGAAATGATTCCTCAAGTATCCTATAACGATACAACTAATAAGATGTTTGATGCCCTATCAAGATTGTATCAATAAGATTCTCCCAAGAAGTTAGCAAAGGAAGAAGTTGAAGAATATATTTCATTCTTGTCTCTCTCTGTATTTTTGGCACCTGGAAGTGACACATGGATGATTGATAGTGGTCCTTAAAAGAACATGATATGTTAGAAGAAGACTCACTCCAATTTTGAGGAAAGAGACTCTCCTCAGAAAGTTTCACCAGAAGATGACTATCAATATCCCATTAAGGGAATATGAGAAGCCACATATAAGATTGATTTAGGAAACCCGATGCAGATGAAGGATGTACTATATGTGCATTTCTTGAAGAAGAACTTACTTTCTATTTTATCCCTAGATAAGAAAGGATTCTGGGTTGCCTTTATATATGGTGAATTTCTTATGTGGCCTAGAGGTAAATCTATAAAAGATTCATCTGTCATTGGGACAAAATAAGGTGTCATGTATAAACTAAAAGTCACTCAAAAGAAACCTTGATTCATGATACTACAAGTCCATGTGAACTATGGCATAGAAGGATTACTCACATAAACTACAAATCCCTGCCACATGTGAGAAAGGTAGTCATAGTACTACCAGACCTAAAGATTGATTTTGAAGGAATATGTAAAGGATGTGTGAAAGGAAAGAACATAAAAATCCATTTTCGAAGAGTGACACCAAGTCAGAAGGAATTTTGGAACTTATAGAATTAGATGTGTGTTGTCCTATTCCCTCAACATATTTAAGAGGGTATGTATATTATCTAACTTTCATTGATGATTACTCTTGTAAGGATTGGGTTTACTTTTTTTAAATCAAAAGATTAAGTGCTTGAAAATATCAAGGAATTCAAAGCCTTGGTAGAAAATATTTTAGAAATAAATATCAAGACACTCGGGTCAGATAATGGAGGAGAGTATACTTAAAATGAATTTGGAAACTTCTGCAAGGATATTGGGATTAAGAGGGAACTTACCACTCCCTGCAATCCAAACCAAAATGTTGTTGCTGAAAGGAATAATTAAATGATTATGGAAGTAGTGAAGGCTATGATCCATCACCAAGATATTCCTATGCACTTATGGGTTGAAGCAGTTAGGAAAATAATATATGTATAGAAACAAATATCCCAAAGTGCACTTGGTTTTAAACCCATGAAGAAATGTTCACAGGAAAGAATCAGAGGTAAGTCACCTCAAGATATTTGCTTGTCTAGTTTTTGTTCATGTTCCAAAAGAGAAAATAACCAAGTTTGATCCTTCTACAAAGAAAGGAATATTCTTTGGATACTGTGAGGTCTCTAAGGCCTTTCGAATCTATATACCAGGTTACCATGATATGGAAATTAGAAGAGATGTAACCTTTGATGAATATACAGCTCTCAAGAAATCGAGAAATCGGGAAAAGGTTAGTACCTTCCTCCTCAATATTTAACTAAATGATCAACTATTGTGGTAGATAGAGGGGCACATATCCCAAGTTTAGAAAAGCGAGATTTGTCCAATAACATAATCAAAATATTGAATAAAATATTCCACTGGTGCACTCAACCTCTTTTATTGATTTCATGAACTCCTAGGTTATTTATCCCTCTTACTCATGCGCCCTCTTCCTTGGAATCCGAGGCATCGATGAAAAGTAATGGCACCATTCTCTCAACAAGTGCATCGTCTCTTTCCAATTTACACCTTGCATGTTTTAGTGATGCCTTTCTTGATTTCTTGTCTGTTTCCATTCTTTCCAACTGCTTTTTTTCAGAAACAATATTGCAATGGGTACTTTCTTGGTTTTCCTTGCTTTTACTTTTTGTTACTTCTTTCCTGCTTTTCCTTTGTTTTACTAATTTTTAAGTTTGACACATTCTATTTTGAAATAAACACCTCACATGGTCCCTATCCAAC